>VZRV01001914.1:510661-598775 GCA_013398115.1 Falcunculus frontatus
ATCTCGAATCTGTCAGTGCATGGTGAGCAATTGCATTGTGCATCAATGGGGTTTTTTCCCTTTCTGTTACTATTATTATTATTAAATATTATTATTATTTACTATTATTATTGTATTTTACTGCATTTTAAATTATTAAACTGTTCTTATCTCAGCATCCATGTTTTACTTTGATTCTCCTCCCCATTCCACAGGGGCATGGGGGAGAGAGGAAAGGTTAGCAAGAAGCTGTGTGGTGTTTCATCTCCAGCTAGGCTTAAAATCACAACAGAATGCTTGCAAAATTATAGGTTAATATCTGAAAACTCATAAGAAAGCACATTTTACCTATAACCATTAGTTTTAAGGGCATTGTTCAATCTTAAGGTCATCAGAAAAAAAAAAACCGATGCCTTTACAATTTGTTTTTCTATGCTCAAAGACTGGGGTTTACAAAAATAAGTACCCATCAATTATATGACTTATGTTTTTTTCCTAAGGGTATTTAATTTTTCTACTCTATATTCTCTCCTGTGATATACACTGAAAGTGAAAGCGTGTCCGTGCATGCATTATGCAGTATGGGAAAATTTGTCTCAGCATTTAGAGAATTGGGGGCACAGTGGTGGAATTTCTTTTAGAAATGTATCTGGTTTAGAAGAGTATCTGGATGTAAAATTATAGAAATAGGTTAATGAACTATTGGCCTTGAATATGGAATTGTGCTAGCTACAGGAAATCAAATCTGATTTAGTCAACATCAAAGTAAATTCACCACTATTGCACATATTTTTTCCTTAAGTCAGGGAAGGGATACTACTCAACTTACAAAAAAAAAGAGAGAATTTTTATCTCTATGTATTCAAATCTCAAACCAAGAGAGACTTCTTCTGTGCTTCATGATAGGAACAAGTAGTGCAACAGAAACAATCTAAAGGTTCTAGACAGGGAGAGAAATCATCCGTGCATGTTAATTTAAGAAGCATATATCAGTTCACCACAGTTTTCCAGATGTAATAATTTCACAGATGGCATTGTTAGATGTTTGATATTACTTGCTGAGGGAAGCCAGTAGCTGAAAAATATATTTACAGAATTTGCATTGAAGAAATTTTCTTCCTAATATTGTGATTACGTCTTGTTTAAGCAAGTCTTGAGGCAGAAAGCTCTAGATGTGATGCTATGTATAAAGATAACTATTGGTTAGCATGAAATACGCATTCATTCTATTAATACAAAGTGGTAAGTAAAAGAGAAGTCTATCATAGTAGAAGCAAGGGGAATATTATATAATGCACATGTCTACAGAGACAAAGTAACTTTATTGCATGCATTGAAAGCAAGCCTTCCCTCCCAATTAGAGAACTTTTCCATTATAGAATTCTGCTTACAAGACTAGAAAGGCATCCACTTCATTTAGTACCTAGCAAAAACATACACTTGAACTCCAAAAATATTGAACTGGCAAAACGTTGTTGGTATGGGACTATGTGCACATCAGTGATCGTCAGGAGCATCCAGGAAAAGGTTGCTACCCCTGCTGTTAGCAATGTGCCATCCTTTTTCTGCAAGTGCAGTGACAGAGCAGAAGGGAAAGAGGAACGTATGTTAAATCAGCCACACACAGCCCAAAGATACATGGAATGAATGAGTTTACAATACAGACACAGCACAATGAGGCTAATTTCTTTCTCAGTAGGAAAAGGGGGCCAAGGTGTTGAGATGGTCACATAATAGGTACAACGCACATCTGTGAGAAGCCCATGGGAAGTTTCACAAATTCTCCTGCACAAGGTGCCTGGTCCATTGGAATAGATCTGGCCATGTAGATTCACAGCTGTGGCAGAGGGCGTATCAAGACACCACAAGAGGTACGCTCCTACTATAGCTTTTATTCACAGACCTTTCTGTCTATATTGTTTTCTCACTAGGAGTTTCAGGAGTAGAGAGGTGCAGCCGAGGAGGTGGAAGTGAAGGAATGTGGCCACGATATTTCAAAATGAAGTGACTGATGAAGTTGCCAACTACCTTTTTGCTTTTAATGTGTGTTCAAGAGAAAAACAGTGTCTTAGTGTTCCCTGAGTCCTCAATAAAATAGAATACAGTCACTTTAATCACAGCAATATTTAGTGGCATTGCCTTACATCTGTCATGATTATCCTCGCACTGTAGACCTGTGTGCAACAGCCACTTACAACTCAGACGTCTGGTGGTGGTGCTTTCCCTGATCCTTGTATGAATGTTGAAATAGGATAAGGAGTTACAAGGGTTGCTAATCACTAAAATATTTTAAATTACTATTTCTTTTTCTTTAATTCTCAGATCCATCCATTCTTCAGTTCCAAGGGACATGAACAAATAGCATATATCAAAGAACAGTTGCAGATGTTTATGTTGATCAGGTATTTATATTATTTTCGAGGTGGCTGTTTTATACTTATATTGAGAGAAATCTAGTCTCTCTTTTTGTTCTTCCTAATCACCTATTTTATTTTAATCTATTTATGTGAACTTCAAACAACCATTAGTAAGTCCATCTCCTCTACAAGCAGTCATCATCCCAATTCCTCATCTCAACTATACACTTCTAGCTTTTACTGATATGACATGTATGAAATACAAACTTTGGAGAGTAAGTTTTTAGTACTTCATAGTATTCTTTTTAGGATTTGGTGGCAAAACAAAATAGTCAGTATTTTATAATCAAGTAAATCGTCCAAGAACAAGCTGGGAGACAGGCTTGTTAAAAATCGTTGACCTTCTTTGGGAAGAACTGGAATGATTCAGTGCATCCTCTGCTGTAAGCCATCCCTAACTGGGTAGAGTAGAAACGTTTGCTGTGGACAAATAGGATTTAGATTGTGGACTTAGAGGCACTAAGAAAGCAATCTTAGAGGCAGAGAAAACTGAGAGTAGATTTGAACAGAAATTTGTTGGGCTATTGTGGATTTCTTTCCTGGTAATATCTGAGCACAGGAAGAGAATAAGTATAGATTTTGACTACCGCAGGAGCTGTATTTTCAAAGCATGTTAGGAAAATTATCTTCCATGACAGATATGTTACGGAAGTATTATATTTTCTTACATATTTGTTGATCAGTGTGAAATAAAGATAGATGCGGGTAAAAGAAAAGCAAGCCAAAGATTCCCTGCATTAAGATCCTCTTTACTGTCCCTTGAATCAACACCTGCAAGTCAAACATATGCTATCCTATCCCGTACGTTGCGGTGGCCCAGCCCACCTTGGGGCTGAGTGACATCAAGTGGGTGGACTTTCCCACCCATGACTCCGACCCCGAGGGCGGGACCGAGGACTGAAGTGCCTTCCCACCAGGTGTCACTCTAACTGTATCTCCACCCTCGTTTCCAGAACCCTCTATGTTGTCACAAAACCCATTGGTTTACCCCTTTTATGTTTATTCATGCCTCTCATTGTTTATTCATTAAGATCTGGAAAGTTCTGTCCTGTTTGATTCCCCATTGGTTTGTTCAAATTTGTTCCTCCCCTATGTCTCTGTGATTTGTCCCGTGTCACCCCTTGTCAACCCCTGATTGGTTTATTCCTTTGTTCCTCCCTTGCTCTGCCCCTGCTTAAAAGGGCGAGCAACCGACCCTCTTGGCCCTTTCCTCGTTGTCTCCCCTTTCGGCATGAAACAATAAAGCTGGGATTGAAGGCAACAGAAGGGTCCCTCTTTCATTCCTCGCCCTTGCCTCGTCGCTTGGCAACCACCTCGCTGCAGCCTGCTCCTCTGTGAGCCTCCTTCAGGCAGACACACTGAAGGCTTCCAGCTGCCACACTGAACTCTGTTGGCCACGCTGCCGGAGCACAGTTGCTGTCGCCTGCCAGGCCACTGAGCGGCCAGCGGCCAGAGCGCGCAGCACCCGTAAAACACTGCAGTCTAAGTCTTCTATTCAAAAGATGGTAGCGTAGTTGCTCGACAAAGTTGGTCCAGGCTGAGTTCAGTACTCCAGTAGAGGTCTTGTTTGAAGTATGTTTATCAAAGATGCACATCCTCTCCTGTGGCTTCTGTATGCTCATTTATATAACCCACTACGGTGCTTTCTTTTTTCACAGATTTGTTGACTCAGCTTGTGATCCATTAGAAGCCTGATGGTTTTCTGCAGAATTGCTTTGCAGACAACTCTTCCCAAATCATGAGTCTGGTAGTCAATTGTTGCTGCCCATGTTTTGAAGTTGTACATGTTACTGTTAAATATCTTTTTCTTCTGCTCCAAAAAGATTTTAGTCTTAAAACTCTAAGCTTTGTCCTTTTTTTTTTTTTTTTTTAACAATACAAACTAGATTAGCTGAGAAGCTTATGTAGCGAATATAATCTCTAGATTACACTTGTTGTCATCCAGACCATTAGTAAAATTTCTAGATCATATGGGTTCCGGATGAATCCTCATGGGACTAGGCAATGGAGACATGTAAATTTTTTGTTTAAAATTCAAGCAGAATTGTTTTGCAGACAAGGTTGAGTATGTGATACAAACTTGTGCCTACAGGTCTGAAGTAAAGATTGGGGATATTTTTTCGAGTAAGATTACTGAATTGTATATTTTGTATAATTTTGAAATATTTTTTTAACAGAGTACCTTACCTGATATTAACTCCATCTGTGAATTACTTTATCCTTTTATGTGTGTATCTTATTGTTGAAGAAGTGTGGGAGGATGCACTGGTAAACACATGGCATAAGTATATAAAAATGAAACTCATGAACAATGTGTAAAAATGGGGAAAAAAACTCAAAACCCACCAGTAGGACATGGAGCTCAGTTTCATACAGAGAAAACAGGTAGATTCCATGTAATATAACAGCCATCTATCTTGTTTCATTATTCTCTGTTGAATTTCAAACTTATTAAAATAATTTATATCATTATATTAGTTTGATATTGCATATATAATTTCCTGACTTTATTTATTCAGATAAGCTTCAACTGTCTGCCATGAAGAAGACCATGCAATTTTAACGGTCAAGTAAAAAGATGTATTCAAATTTCTACTTTTTAGGACCATATGTACACAAACTCACATAAAGAAAGCAGATGATCAGCTGCATCACACTGTTAGTATTGGAGGGACTAGGACAAACCATGGAAATACAAGAGTTAGTAGCAAAATTACCTCTTAAAAAACCTGATTCAAGAAAAGTTCCCGTGAATAGCAAATAAATATTCAAGAATACTGCCTGCCTTGTCAGTAAACATAACAGTTTACATGGGAATTTTCTTCCAGTTTACAGGAGAAACAGAAGCAAAATAATAATAATAATAATAGTAGTAGTAGTAGTAATAATACTCCCCACAACTCATACTTTTCAACATATCATAAAGGACAGGGAAGAGAATTGCATTCCCCATCTTACAGTCCTGCACTCTTTCCACAAGATCTAAGTAACTGTTTTTGAGAATGTCGGAACTGCCCTGGGAACTCCACCAAAATATTGCAGTGAAGTTAATCTCTTGTTATGATACTCTAAAAAAGGCATTGCAACCAGTTATTACACCACAAAATATTCTTGTGATATCATTAACCCTTTTTCACAAATTTGGAAATTTGTCAGGTAGATGAAGTTTTTGACTGAGTTCAACTTGAAAATCACTCACAGACCTCTAAATATCATCCTTATCTCCTCTCAGTCTTCTGTTCCCGAAAAACCAGATTGTTTATTTCCACTTTAAAAGTTCTAGAAATAAATTTACTATACCCTTGATTTATACAGCGGTAAATGGGAGAGTTAATTGGGATGTGACTGGTTGCAGCATCCTGTCTTTAATTGTTAAATTGAACTTTCCTTTAAAATATTTTTCAAAAGTCAAAAAGTGACTTGAATTAACCAAGTCAAATTCTGCTTTCTCTGATACTTGACCAAAGCAGAGTAACTCCATTCACATTAATTTTAGTCAGATTTCTGGAGAAAACAAAAAGGAATTAAGCTCATCTTATATCACTTTGATATATGTACGTTCTGCACATTTGGGTAGCTATTTAGTTCTGCTTACAGTGGGAGTAAAATATTTACAGCAGTGATTGTAGAAAGATTATAGTACTTTTCAGTGTATGATCAAGATCACTCCATTATTAATTCTGAAAGGCCTAGCTAGAAACAAGAACGAAATTCCACCCACCCCAAAAGAAATATAGAGAAATGAAAAATCTGTGTCTGATCAAAGTTTAAAGTAAGTTTTTTCCATTGAAAACATTTGGTTTTTTATTGTGGTAACTAGACCTTGAATCAAAATAGTACTTATTTCATTAGGTAAGAAATTTACTCTTTTTTAATAAGTAAATAAACATAAATCACTACATGCTAAATTTCTTTCCCAGTGCTGAGTGTCAAGTTTCATTTTCATCATAGAATCAAAGGTGACTTGTTTCTTTTTTGCTCTTGACAGGAAAAGAATTGTTTGCATTATGAATATCAGTTGGGTGCTGACAAGTGAAAGAAATTGCCAACTTTTGGTAACTCACTAAAACAAAACCAAAATTGACCTTGAAACATGAAGACACAAAAATAGAAACTTGAATATATCTTTTTGCTTGACTGTTAAAACTGCATTGTCTTCTTCCTGACACCCGTATGAAATCTGACTAAATAAAGGCTGTAAAAGTACTTAAGAGCATAGACATGTCTTAGGAAACTGTTTGTGTGACAGGAGTGCTATCTAAAACCTTTTCCTTAGGAACTTAAAAATTATCTTTTAATGTGGGTAGAACTGAAGTCATTCTGAGATTGCTCAGCCCTACAAAAATAATTATGTTGACTCTTCCTCATTAGGCACAATAAGTTATACAAGATTTTTTGAGTACCTGTGAAGACTCATGTCGTTGGATTCCTATATGGCAGGAATTCTTAACGGAAATTTCAGAGATAAAGGATTAAAAATCCAGTATTCTCAAAGAAATAGATGGAATATCACTTAACGGATCAGTTATGCAATGCCTTTCAACCTGCAGAAATGATTCTGGTAAAAAGAAATTGACAAATAAATGCAGTCTTAAGAGCAGAGGATTTTTTTTTATTTTTCTAGTTCCAGACCTAGTAAAAAGGATGCACTAGGTTTCAGTTTTTCAATTGCACTTAGAGAACTAAACTAAAGCACTGGTCTCACAGCTGTCAAATTTTTCAGTGATTGCCAATAGGCCTGGACTCTTCACTGCTGTCCATCTCATTGAAAAAACCAAATAAGACGTTCCCAAAGCAAAATAAGTACTTCATTGATAGGTGATTAAGTTGACCTGACTACAACAATGAACAATTTACAGTAGATGACCCAATAGCTAAGTAAAATACAAAGGCATGGACCACTTGACACTATTTCTAATTATTTCAATATGTACTTGAGGGAGAAAAGACAAAATTTTGTGTACCTAGTTTCCAAGAAGATAATGAAGCTATAAACTAGTGGTGTTGTCCGATTTTAATTTAGCATAATCATAAGTAGTATGTCATATGACCCTTAATGAAATGAGGTAATGTAAACTGATTTACAGTCAATAGGTATCAATTAAGTTTCCTTTACAAAATGTGGTGTTCTCTGAGTATGTTCCATTCTTGTACTTCTTTTCCAACACTAAATATTGCTTTTTATTAATATAAGTATTATTATTGTCAGGTTGCTACCTGCAAAAGCTTTGGATCTTGCATATATTCCTTTATTTCTGATATTGTGGCTTGGTAATTTAGAAGAGGTTTTAGAGTTCAATGGTATGCTTTGTAAAAAACTCAAAAGGTTTCAGTGAACTCCAAGAAGCAGCTGGCCATTAAGACTGACTCAACCTCTTTTGTCAAAGACCAAGGTTCCTGGAACACTGACAGCTCCCTGCTCTTTCCTCTTCCTTTCTGCATGTCTCCTACAACAGCTGTCTAGGCATGCTAGTTCTCAGAGCCACCAACCCCTTCTCTCTCTGCCAAAGCTGTCTTGCCAAGGTGATGATGGATATAATGGTCTTCATCTTCATTAGATGTAATTTGTCCAAAGGAATTTCCAGGGCATTCTGGATACTGACAATGAGATTGATGTGTACAAATTTAAGTCTTGACTCTTAGAGGGCTAAGACATGCTAATACTGCTTTGTGGAAGTAAGACCGGATTTATAAAACTGGATTTTTTCCAGACAATCCGAAGGAGGGAGAGCCAATCTGTCTGCAGGAGTCTGCACAGGCATGGTCACAAAACGCAGAAGTGAAAACACCACCATTATCACTGAACCCTATGATACCCTTCAGTCATCATGGATAGACAAAAACCACCACAGGGATAACAAAGCCTCCTAAAATACATTTCTATTGAATCTTCCAAGCTAATGGGGAAAAGATTGGGAAAATATTTTGCATCCCTTCTTTATTTAAATCACTGAAGGAACGTTTTGCCTTCGTGTAGGCAATAAACATATTTTTTACACTTACATTTGTTTCTGGAGCTCTGTTGGGTTGATTTAAACTCAAGGTAAAATATTTTATCAAGTAATTTGGAGGACAAACAAGTTACGATTTTAGAATATTTACTAAATTATCATTTTACAAGCAAAATTGAATTATAATAATTTCTAGGTTATTCTGTTTACTTGGAGATGTGTGAAAGAGTAACATTTAACATATGGGAATATGCTGAAAGCATGGGAAGCTTACTAAAGGGAAAAGAAGGAGCAAAGGGATACAAAACAGCAATTGACCCAGTTACTGCACCAGATCAGGTCCAATGCTACTAACTACATCTCATAGCAATTTCATCTGTGCACTCTTTAATACTGCTGAGACAGAAATAAAGCAAGGGAGAGAAATTATTTTTTCCTGTATAATACTGATTTTATTGTAGTTTG
Organism: Falcunculus frontatus; assembly: GCA_013398115.1. Classification (NCBI taxonomy): domain Eukaryota; kingdom Metazoa; phylum Chordata; class Aves; order Passeriformes; genus Falcunculus; species Falcunculus frontatus. Next base: position 519,474 of record VZRV01001914.1, read on the forward strand.
TGATGAGAATCAGTTCTATAGGAAACAGAGAATCACCTCCAAATATATATGTATTTCACATCTTAGTAACAAAAAGAAACATGTTATTTAAAAAACGATGTAAGAAGGAGGTGATTGCCATATTTTGCCACATAATGCAAATTATGTTCCCAGAAAACTTGGAGTTACACTGAATTATTCTTCCTCTGCAAAACAGGTTTTATTTTGTTTTTCTTCATATCAGTTACATACCCTAGAAAGAATAGGACTGGATCCTACGTTTGTAGAAACTGTGCCAGCAAACATCTGTGTTACCTTGGGACATTGCTAACTAACAGACCTAGATGTATGGAACCATATATATCAGATTACAAACACCAAAGTATCTCTCATTATCTACAGAAATGTCACACAAAGGATTTCTTTGCTACAACTTTTTTTCTAGATAGTATGAAAGCAAGAAATTTCTGACTTGTTATTCATATTGTATTGGGTATTCACAACCAGGTGTTGGTAGCAGGGATGCTGGAGACATCTGTAACATGTGGCCAGGGCTGTCTTGTGCTGGACATAGCTGGCTCCAAAGGACCTATCATAGGACACAGCTGAGCCCATCAGCCAAGCTGGTGGTGCCTCTGTGAAAACCGTTTTAGGAAAGGTCAAAATGCTAGTCAGTGAGGAATGAGGGAAAACATGTGAGATAGGCATGTCCATCAACACTGTGGCCAGAGAAGAAGGAAGGTAAGGAGGTATTCCAGACACCACATCAAAGATTCCCGTGCAGTTTGCGGAGGACACCACAGTGGAGCAGATCAAATGGAGGACCCCATGATGAAGTGGGTGGTATACCTTGAAGTAGCTTCAGCCCATGGAAGACCCCTGTTAGAGAACAGAAAAAAATGAATGAGAACAGAAAGGAACAGTTATGGACTGACAACATTCCCTCATTTTTCATAACCTCTGTGACACTTGATGAGGGAGATAGAAGGGTCAGAAGTGAAGTACTTGACCTGGAAAAAAGCAGGGATGGGGAAATGTTTTAATTTTGTCTTTGTCAGTATTCAACTCTATTTTAACTGACAATAAAGTGAATAAATTTTCTTTAAATTCAGTCTGTTTTGCTCATGGCAGTAAGGGGTAAGCACCCTCATCTTTATCTCAACCCAGGAGCTTTACCATCTCATTATTTCCCCCTATCCTGTGGAAGAGGAGAAGTGAGACAGAAGCTGGATGGGAATATTGCATCCAGCTAAGGTCAACCCACCACACCTACAAGAGATTCTATTGTAGGTCCTTGCTATTTCTTTCCTTCTAAGACTTTCATCCAAATTTAGTCCTTCTAGTGGTTTCCAGTATTCTGCTGCAACCTTTTGCAGATTCTCAGCAGTACTCACCTCATCAGCTACAAGTCTGAAGGGTGAAACAGTCACTTTCTTATGTTACACAACACCACTTTTATCAGGCTTTTAAATGCCATTCAGGAAACCATTTAAAGAAGCTAAGTTATAAATCAGATTTTGAAAGGTGAGACAAAAGAACATGATAATTTACTGAAATGAGATTCAAGGAAAAGATTTTATTCTGAAATATGATTTAAAACATGTTGATTTTATTTTGAATAATAATAGTGACAACAAAAGTGTAACATTTTTTTATTTACAGTGGAGATATGATTTTCCCTAAATCAGCACTACATGATAAACCTGAATCCCTCTTGCTGACAGCAAAATTATGGTGCTTCAATGAGTTATAAAAACAGAAAACTTTTTTAACTAGGCTCTATTTTTTTTGCAACAAAGATTAGGCAAACAATGTACTTACATTATGTTTTTCCATCCACATCTGCGCATAATGGCAAACACTTGAAAGGGTGCATGGAAGAGAAACCCAGAATTAACGCAAAAACACTCATCTCCAATTCCCTGATATGTAAATGTTAATGGCAAAGAATCAGTTTACATTCCTCTTAATAGCACTCTCTTATATAGCAGGTCACACATTTTTATTTTTATTAGTGACAATATTGACAAAACAAAACCCAATCTTGATTGCAAGCTCTTGTGAAAAATGATATTGCTACAATACCTCATTCTGGAAACCCCTAATTGTCAGAGGAAATTAACTCCTGAATTGTATTGTGTGCTGCCAGAGTAAAATGAGGAAGTGTTGTGGTTCAACCCCAGCTGGCAACTACGCCCAACACAGCCACTCACTTGATCACTCTCCCACTGTGGGTTGGAAGAGGGAACACGAACAGGAAAAGTGAGAAAACTTGTGGGTTGGGATAAAGATAGTTCAATAGGTAAAGCAAAAGCCATGAAAACAAGCAAAGCAAAATAAGGAATTTCTTCACCACTTTCCATGGGCAGACAGGTGTTCAGCCATCTCCAGGAAAGGAGGGCTCTGTCACACATAACAGTGACTTGGGAACACAAATGCCATAAGCCTGAACATGCTAAGCATGATGCCATATGCTCTAGAATATCCCTAGAGTCACTTGGGGTCAGCTGTCCCGGTTGTGTCCCCTCCCAAATTCTTGTGCACCCCAAACTGACTTCCTGGTTTTGTGGGGCAAGGAGAAGAAAAGGCTTTTATTCCATGTAAGCACTACTCACCAGTAACAAAAACATCTCTATGTTATTCTGCACTGCTGCCAGCATAAACCCATAACTTATCCATATACTTGCTACTGCAAAGATAATTTACTCTACCCCAAAGAAAAGTAACACTGGAAGCCACCTAGTAAGTGAGATGAAAATGGTTAGAGACAAAAAAGACAGAAGAGCTCCACAACTGGGTAAAAAAATTAAAAGCTAAATTCTTGTCTAAGAGAAAGTGTTATCTAGGGATCAAAACAATACTATCAGGAGGGATTTTTCGGTTTTTCTTCTGTCTATTTTGTGTTTCTGATTCTCATTAAACTGAAATTAGGTCATCTACCCCTCTCCTGAAATCTGGTTAAATATGAAGGAGCTACAGTGATTTCCTTTATCCAATCAGTGATTAGAAGATCCATTAATTAACTAATACAAATTAGTCCAGAAAGATATGCAGAAACAATGCCGTTGAAGGAAAAGACAGATCAAAACTTCATAGTCAGTTATAAAGGTATTAGAAACTTATAAATAAATCAATCTCTTGTCAATTGTTTATATTGTTCTGAGTCTTCAGAGCTCCAGCCATATTATAAATTAAATGTTTGTACACAGATAAAAATATAGATCTCAGATTGGTTCTCAGACTGAATCTCAGTGTTAAACCGGAAGTGGATGACTTTTATAAGCTTTCAGCTATGGTGAAATGCTGTTCTCAAACCATCTGCTCAATGTAAATATAATAAACTAATATTTAAATTACATAACATTTAATACATTGTAATGTGAAAAATTCAGCATCATGGAGGCACAGAATTTACTATAGTCAGTGATGATCAAACCATGAGCACCTATCAAATTACTGAAAATTCAGGCAGTACAATGAACTAGTTAGTAGTTCTCTTTTTGGAAAGCATCCTGTGTTTTCTGACACAATCAGATGTAGATGATACTGGCGCATATGAATATACAAGGCATCTCACTGAATTGAACTAAGGCTACTTGTGATCATTTTAAATCACAAAGAAAATTATTTTACACTATAATAAATGGCTTTCCAGTAAGCTGGTTGTGAGATAAAAATGAATTCTATGTCTGACTTTTCCAAAATATTTGCTGAGTATGTATGGGAATATTCAAAAGAGTAAAAGATAAAATTTTCCTATGTGTACACCACTTGAATGACCATAGGCTCATTCTCTGCTCCAACAGTTTCAATGCAATTAATATTGAAGTTTGAAAAAGTATTTATTAAAGAATTTAATCAAGTATTTGATTAAAATGATGCATATGTCATTGATTAACCAAAATCAGAATAAAAATAAAGTTCATGATTAATGGTAAAGCTGAGAGTTGGTTAATTAATTCAGTTCTCTGAATCATTTATATTCTTTCAAGTAGATTATTCTAAAAAGATATGAAAAGCAGTAAATAGTATTCCATCACACTTGACCATTCTTGGAGTTGAAACAAAAAATATGTATCTGAAGTGTAGGAAGGCTTATTAGTAATTTGGCTTCGCTCATTTTCTCTAGTGCCATATGTGAAGATGAAAACAAATGTTGCAAGGAAGTAAAACTGAAAGGCATCAAATTATGGTATCACTAAATGGGATGAAAGAAACTTATCCAACACCAATTTGATGTGAACAAGCAGACACCTCGTTACTGGGGGCACCAGGAAGATGGGGGATAACTCCTCCAAAACACGTCCCACTCAACAAACACAACCCATTCCTTTTATGTAGTTTTTTCTGCTAAATCATTATTACATGAGTTCTTTTACATACTATGCATACTATGCCCACTCCTTTACATTGATTGGTTCCAATAGTTAACAACTTTGTCAATATTCTTATCCTAAAACAATCACTGGCTATTTCTGCTATGGTGTACTGATTGGAATCCTTGGTATTAAAATCAAGGTGGGAAGGGTAGATTTCCAAGCAGTGTAACTGGTGAGCATGACAGTCTCCATAGTTTCTTGACTGAAACAAAGGTCCAGTAACTTCTTGGAGAGGTTTCTATGGTTACACATTCCAAACACAGCACTCCTGGCATTTCTATACCTTATACTTCACAACTTTCTACTTATAATGATGGCTAACTCTTTTATATGATTTCATTGTTTATTTGATAAAAGTATTCATAACAATTGTACCAATAAAGGTTTTATATATTTTCTCCTGTTGATATAAAAAAGTAAATAAAAATATTAATGTTTTTATAATACAAAACACAAAGCAAAAGGACAGACTAGACACACAATGCTAGAATTTTGAAGGCTTGGCATAAATGGTGGATCAAGAAAGCTGTAGTAAAAAAAAAATGTGGTTGTTTAAATTGTTAAACAGCTTTCAGGTTGATTTCCTTATTTATAACTGATGCATTTTTGTTTTTTAACCTGAGCTAGGTTTGGAGCCAAGTAACTCCACACAACATACTACCTCTCCCGTCCCGAGTGACCACCACGACAGATGGAGACCAAATTCATGGACTAAGTGAAGTCAGCGGACATTTATAATTATTTTACAGACATTTCACGGGGGTATCATGGGGGACATTTCTGGAAACTAAGGGAACCAGATCTGTGTACAATATGAAAGGAAAAGAAAGGGGATGGTGGTTAATGAGGATGTATTGGATTGTGTGAAACCTGACCACGACATAAAGGGCATGGAAGAAGGGGTGTGGAATGTGCTGGTTTTGGCTGGGGTAATTAATTTTCTTTACAGTAGTGAGTAGTCATGGTTTAAGAATAGTATTCCCCAGTTCAGTGCTCTCATAGAGACTCTCCCAAACTAGATCCTGCTCAATTACTCCCTACCTCCCCCTCCCTTTCCTGCTTTGAAGTTGGAGTTGAGAATTGGAAGCACAAAAGGTGCAAATCACGGGTTGAGATAAGAACAATTTACTGGAAACAACAAAGAGATAAGAAAAGGAACAGTAACAGCAATAATACTAATGACAAAAGTGTACAGAGAGTGGGTGATTTACGTGCAAAATACTCACCCAGCAAGAACTCATGCTGCACAACTGCAGCCAGTGGTGGCAGCTCAAGTGCTCCATCCACCAGGTTTGCTCCATGTCCTTCTTCTCCAAAGCAAGAGAGAGTCACCTTCCCCCACCCTGGCAATGAGGTAAGATAGCACTGAATAACACAATGTCTTGGCCGCACCCCCTGCTGCTGATCTGGGAGGAACCAGAACAGGAGCATAGAGCTACATTTTGGATTTGTACTGATAGCACAGAGAAATTCTTGATAATGCTGAGCAGTGCTTGCACAGTTATGGCCTTTTCTCCTCCTTATGCTGCCCTGCCAATGAGTAGGCTGAGGGTGCACAAAAGGTTGGGAGGAGCCACAGAAGGGACAGCTGACCTCAACTGAAGAAGGTTATATTCCATACCATATCATGTCAGGCCCAGCATATAATCTAGGGGGAAAGTTGTTTGGGGGATGGCTAGGCACTGGTTGATTGGTGGTGAGCAACTGTTTCTCATTTGTTATCATTTGTCTTTATTGGGTTTTAGTTCTCTCTCCTCTTTTTTTTTTTCTTTCTCCCTTTTCATGATGTTGTTATTATTGATGTTATTATTATTACTGTTATCTCAATTATTAAACTCCTCTTACCTCAACCCAGTGGTTTTCTCACTTTTACCCTTCCATCTCTGGAGGGAGTGAGTAAGCAGTAGTTCAGTGATTAGTTGTCAGCTGGGGTTAAACCACAACAGGGCATTATATCATATTGCTAAATAAAATCAAGCAGAGACCACTGTCTGACCCTGAGGCCAGCTGGCGCAGGCTCACTGAATTCACACAGTACAGTATTTGGCCCAAGGCTTCTTCAGGGCCCATATGGCATCTCTACAGCCAAAAGAAGTAAATCTAATTCTAATTGTGTGTCTGTGTGACTCCGTATGAAGGAAGGGGTTCATTTCAAAGTAAGTCAAGAAATTGCAGAGATGTATTAGAGTTCATTATGAGAATGTTTTCACAATAACAAACTGAAAGCTTTTGTGGCAAGCCCTGGTAAGTGGGGTAGAAACATGTAATGGGTATTTGAAGATACAAAGCCAACTGGGCTGATGTTGGAGGACCTTGTAGGGCAGAGAAACACAGATGGTGCCTTACTATCCGTACCATCTATGGCAAATGATCCTTAACATACGTTAATGCCTAAATCATGCCCAGGCAATGTCTTGGAAAGCAAATGGGAATGGCTCAAGTATGCCAGGGAGCATGCAACCACTTAAGTCAGTATGGATGATCAGCAGTCTGATGCTGACTTTGTCTACTGGCGCTGTCTTACTTAACAGTACAGACATGAGCTATCTGTCTCCACTGGCAGCAGAGGAAGTTTTGGGTGAATAGGTAAGCTTTCCAAGGGGTGTCTTTATTTTTGATTATACGGTTCAGTCCCTAACGAAATTGAAGATCCAGGAGGTGAGACATTAGGTAAAACAAGTCAGAAAAAAGTAAACCTATGGGTTGATTTCCTTGGCACTCTTTGGTTTTTTTCTTTGGTTGGTGGGATGTTTTGTTTTTTTTTCTTATCTGTTGAGTCATATATTATTCATGTTATACCAGATGGTCTGGTAGCATAGGTAGCAAAGGGAAAAGGAGGACTATTTTGATATTAAAAAATACTTTGGTGCATCCTGGCACTTTGGATTTCTACCTTTTCTTTTTCTATGGTTCATGTATGAGCTGTCTAGATCTCTTTACAATATCAGTATGTATAATTTATGATTATTTAATTTTGCAGAAAGTCTAACAGCATTCATTATGTCAAAGTTTATTGAGTGTTTTGCTATCAATGAGGAAGTTCATAAGTCTTACAGTTTGAAGTTTATTTAAGCTAACATGAGGAGAAATTACAAGAGGTAAGAAATATATACATGTTTCCTAAAAAGTAAAGAAAAAAATCACATCAGCAACATCTCTTGCCTTACAGTCCTCAGGCAAATGCCTAAGCGTAGATGAATCGAGTGCTTTGTGCCTGGAATTAGTGCTAAATATCGTTGGGATCCTATATGTGGACGAAACATTTTATGCCACTGGGTCAGACCTCAGGTACATAGGCTTCAACCAGGTATTTTGTTGGACTAATATGATTAATAAGATGGGAGAGTTTCTTTTTAACCACACTATAGCTTAGTAAACAGGGCTTTTTGCTGGTATGAATCAAAAGCGGGTTACAGACTTCCATGCCCAGGGCTCAGGACTCACCTTGGCCAGAGTTGGGCTAGGCTGGTTTCAGCTCCTGTCTCAGGGCCAAGTGCCTGCTGGCTCCCCTGCCTGAGCCTGAGCTGTGCCAGTGCCTCCATGGGACAAATCTGACAAACCCAGGGAGTAGCTGCCCAACAAACAAGAGACTCTGAGGGGGCTGAGCCTGGGGAGGCTGCAGGGCCATGCTCACATTCAGTGGGAGCAGCCAGAAGGCAGCAGTCCAGGGCAAGGAAACAAAAAAAAGACCAAGATGAACATCATATCCCTTGTATTCAGGGCCTTGGGATACTGAAGGCTTGCTGTGTTACTCCTTAGAGAACAGTGACATTAGAGGGACATTGTGAGTGTAAGAATAGCATTAAAGGAAGGGGCAGATACCAGTAAGATTTCTATATAACAAGTTACAGTATATCAGTGAATGTTTTCTTTATTAATTTGTACTCAGAATCCTAGTGTTTCTCTAAGTGAACAAATGGTGGCTATTTGTTGTATTTTAGTTATATTTTTTGAGATGTTAACTGCACACACACACAAAAATTGTTGAGTCCACACATGTGGCTTCTTTTCTTTTATCCATAGTGGCATATTGTTGGTTAGAAGTGAACTTAGATTTGAATACAAAAGAGTATTACAACCCCACTGTGAGTACTGCACACAGCTCTGGGGTCCCTGACACAAGACGGACACGGACCTGTTAAAGTGATGCCAAAGTAGAGCCAGGAAGATGGTTGGAGGGATGGAGCACCTCTCCTATGAGGAAAGGGTAAGAGAGATGATATTGTTCCATCTGGAGAAGAGAAGGCTTTGGCATGACCTATTTGCATCCTTCCTGAGCCTAGAAGGAGCCCACAAGACAGATGGAGAGAAAATTTTTACAGATGAATATAATGACAATACAAGGGGGAATGGCTTCAAACTGAAAAAGAGTAGGTTGAGATCAGGTATTAGGAAGAAACTCTTTCCTGTGAGGGTGGTGAGGCACTGGAATAGGTTTCCCAGAAAGGTTGTGGATGCCCCATCCCTGGAAGTGTTCAAGGCAAAGGGGTTTTGAGCAAGCTGGTGTTCCTGCCCACGACAGGGACGTTGGAACCAGATAATCTTTAAGGTCCCTTCCAACCCATGCAATTCTATGATTCATTCCATGATAATCCATGGTTTTGAATAATCTAAGGCATGTAATATTTTTAGAAAGCATGGATGAATTGAATTAATTTTGGAAACCATAACTACCAAGTATTTAATACTCTAATAACGTTTTTTTTTGTTTGTTTTGCAACATTTTAAAAAAATAGTTATATGAATGTGTATGTAGGCAGGAAGTACAGATGCTTTTTCTTTGTCCTCACTTGGTCTTGCTGTAGATAGGACACGATTCACAAAATATGATATATTTCCAATTAAAGTCAATTTATTCTGTCTTCCAAGAGTATTCAGCACAAAGAAGCACTTAATACTTGTCTATAAAATGGGTTAATAAACCTAGCCTTACTTTTAAGTCAACAAAGCTATCTGGACTTGATGGTTTCAGAGCAGAGGTTAATAAACACGGTTAGTCTATTCCTGAAATGTTTAATGCGTAACTTTGGAAAGGATGACATCTTAAATCATTGAGTGTATTTGCTTCTAAAGGTTTTTGAACGATCAATCAGAACCCCTTAGGATTTCAGACCATGACAAATTCCTTGATAACTATTTGCACAAAAAAGGGTTAAGATTTGCAAACACATAAAGTACTCTTTTGTCTTGCTAACTCTAATCAAACAGGCTTCATTTCTAGAGAGTGCTTGGTATAATATTCTTCATAATTAAAATACATTTCATTCCAAGTGTAAACTCTGCTCTTGGCCTTCAGAAGCCAGAAGGCAGCAGGACAGTGTTAATGATGCTAATTAGTTAAGGCACTGTTTAAGATTTAAAAGGGTATTTTCATCTAGCAATATCTGGATATGCCATTAGGCATTGCTTTTAAGTTTGTGGTTTTGGGTTCTTTTAGTTTGCATACGGAGTATCGTTTTGCAAAATTTTCTGTCATCTTAGAAACAAGGTATTTTTGATTAATAAACAGTGAGAGCTTTTTCTTTCTGTTTGAAAGGAGATTACACGTAACAAGAAAAGTGAGATGTGTCTTTCTAACACAATCTGCTAGTATTTATAACATTCTTACAGATATCAGAATGCTGTTGTCATTTAATTCATTGACTCTATGACTCACTGGTCTTTGGCTAAGAACAGGATTTAAGCTATTGTAAAGAGAATCTCTTACTTAGAACCTTTTACTTTCCTCTAGTTTTAGTTTCCTATCAGTTAAGTCTTGGAGAGCTACATACCTTCTGGAAGAAACAAGCTGTCACCAGTCGTGGACTCAGATTTCCATTTAATCCTGAAATAGTTTTTTTTTTCCTCTGACTGTTTCATAAATTAAAATGCACAGTGTGAACATAAATTAAGGGTTGCTTGCAAATATTAAAACCTGAAGCCACATCTAGAATAAACTTTAAATAAGGAAAAAGTATCAGTAATGTCATTTGTATCTTATGTGATAACTGACATATCCACAGCCGCAGAATTAAAAAACAAATATGTAAACAGACCAGACAGTCTGCATACTGCAGTCTCAGAGGTAAAGTAGGAAGAGAAAAAAAAAGTCAGTCTTTGCGTACTTTTCGCGTAGTCTTTCAGTGGAAAAAAATTATAATGTTTACCACCAGCTTAAAGTATTCCTGATGCTCTTTGCCTTTTCCATAGTTTCACTTGTATGCATTTGAAAAGTTGTCAAAAGACTAAAAGCTGCTACATAAAAGAGGCTGTGTATATATATTTAGCTGTTTCCTCATGGAGGTGAGCTTGCTGGGCATGAACAGTGTCTGAACAGAAGTTGTCTAGGCACACTGAGATAAGCACCATAACCCAAAAAATATGTCTGTCAGGAGGCATTTCCAACAAATATTTCCTGGGAGGAAAGAGGCTCCACCCAAGACTCCACATCAACTACCCCCCAAAGAAAAAACCTTAGAGGTCTAAAATTTTACTTATTTCATGTTTCATAGCCACTCCTTGAGAATGAAGTGCAGATATAACCTCAGTGGCAAAGAAAGTGCTTATTGATGGTTAATTATGGAATTGCCCCCTAAGCAGAATTCAGAGCCATGTTGTTGAGATACTTATTCTCCATACACATTTATGAAGACAGTTAATTGTCTTAAAGTTGGATAAAACTTTCCAAGGGAAGAGAATTTTCCCTTGAGTAGCCAAGGCCTGTTGACAGTACAAATTAAAAATCCTAACCAGATACTGTAGCTGCAGCGGTAGATGGGTGCTTCTATTCAGTGATGATCCCTTCTAGACTATTTTTATTCAGACATTCATTTTAACTACTGAGAGGGTACTGTTTCCTCTTGTCCTGTCACTTCTTGGGAGAAGAGACAGCCCCCCACCTGGACACAACCTTCTTTCATGTAGTTATAGAGAGGAAGAAAAGTCTCCCCTGAGCCTTCTTTTCTGAGGCTGAACAACCCAACACTGGAGAACGGAAAGAATGTGAGGAGTCCAACTCATGAGGAGGAAGGAGTGTCAGAGACAACGTGGTGAACCAACCATAATCCCACTTCCCTGCCCCCATGTATTGTTGAGGAGGAGGAGCTACAGAATTCATGAGTAAGGTTAAGCCTGGGAAGAAGGGAAGGGTTGGGGAAGGTTTTTTAAGATTTAGTTTTTATCTCACATTATCTCACCCTGATTTGATTGGTAACAAATCAAAATAACTTTTCCCTGAGTTGGGTCAGTTTTGCCTGTGATGGTAACTGGTGTATGATATCTCACTCTTCTTACCTGACCAATGAATTTTCCATCTTTTCTCCCCACCCTGTCCAGTTAAAGAGCACAAGTGATAGAGCAGCTTTGGTGGGCATCCAGCATCCTGCACCCACCACAGCCTGAAAACCCTTCAGCAGATGTAAGAATTTAGCTGTTGATCCTGTGAAACTGCATAAATATTTTACATGAGTTTCAGTAAGAATATGCATATCTATATAATTCTATAAGTAATTATAATTAATTATGTGTAAGTATTTCAAGCTTGGAAAGATACAGGCCAGATCCAAGTACTCAGAGGTACATTAGTGGGGACAACTGGAAACTCCATTAGTTTTATAAATAAAAATACAGACTCAAGAAATGAACATAACCACATAATAATTCAGGGTATGAATGGACACAAGGACTTGAAGGAAGACTTTAGGTGACATTGCCAGCTGTGATATGAGAGGATGGTTTTAGCTACGTAAATCCACCAAAAAAAAGTACTCATAAAGAAATAAGAATTTCAAAAGTTTTACTTTAGTCCATTGAGGAACTAAAGACAGAACTGTTACATGGACTGAATGATGGGGGAGTATTATACAAAATGTGTCACAGAAAGAATAGATATACTTATGAATGACAGATGGAGGTGGGTTATGAATTGAAAGCTATAAAATATAAAGAAGACTATGATTTTTTCAGATAAGTACTGATGCTTTATAGAGATAATACACTTTAGGTTATGACTGATTTTAAGAGTACAGACATATGTTGAAATAGGAATAGTATAAAATGAAATTATGAAACATGGATGTCTTAAAATTGGGAGTTTTAGAAGGGAGAGGAGACAGTGAAGCATCCTCAAAATCAGAAAAAGTGACCCAAGTAGAAGTTGTCATTTTCAGAGTCAATGCAGTATATAGAACAGAAATAGTGCAACTGCTAAATTGCATTTGTATTTGACCAAATGTTTTTCAGTTACGCGTAGGTACCGGAACGAATGTTTAATTTCAAGCAGGCCATAACTGAAGGGATTATTTACAATTAAATGTAATGATATTGAGGAAGTAATCAATTTAGAAGAAATGTTTAGTGTTTTAAAAAGTTTAGAGTGGATGGTTTTGTGTAATAACTTACTGTCATATAATTATCAAGTTAACTGAAACAAACACTCTAGAATTACCAGATAACTTTCTTTAAGAGCTATCAAATGACAAAAGAAAAATCTGAATTGCAAACCTTGAGAAGAATGCTAAAAAAGACAAAAAGACAAAAAAGATAATAAAAATGCAAGGAAAGATGAAATAGAAATCGGAGAATGATGAAAACAGTAAAACAGATAAAGGGGATATTTAAAAGGAAAAAGATAATTGAAACAGATATGTGTATTAAGATATGCTAACCACATTTCTAAAAAGATTTTGAACACTGCAAAATAAAAGATCAGTGAAGGATGAAGTTTAAAATTTCAAGATAAAATAAGATACGGAGTAAAAGAGAATAAGAAACTAGATAAACCATTAAATTGACTTTTCTTCCATGAACTGCACAGTATTTATGAGAGAATAAGAAATCATGTCATCCGTTATTGGCTAGGTGTCCAGAATCTTGAAGGCTTTCAAAAAGGGTGAAGAAATATTGTATTTGGGAAATTTAAACAAATCTTAAGGGGCAAAATAAAACCTTTATCTGACATTTACAAAAATGACACAAGACTTAAATATATGTAGATAGACTGATAGATACTTATAGATAGATATACAATGTCATTTTAGTTATAAAATAGAATTTTCAAGATGACACCTTACAAGTAAAGAATCATGATACATTTATGACTGATCTTAAAATATACAACTAAATAGTTATTTTCCTCTTAATTTAAATATAATATTAAAAAAACCCCAAACCAACCAAACCCCAAAAAAATTAAGGAAAGGAAAAACTAAGAAAAAAAAAAAGAGGAAAAATATAATATCCTAAGAATTTTTTTAATTATTATGGTCCACATCCTGAAAAATATTTATTTTCATCCTAATCTCCTCTAAAAATTCTTCTTGTTATTAGGCAATTTATAAAATGCTATGGGAATTTATTCAGAGTTTTTCTGTTATAACTTTCAAGGTCTAGACCATAAGCACCTATGCAAAAATACAGAAGAGCTTTGAACATCTCAGTTGCAGGAGAGACTTTCTGTACAGTACACAAAGAATGCAAAAAATTGCAATCTCCTTGCCTTGTACTTTGAGTAAGGAGTAATCTAAAGCCACATGAAACAAAAAGTACCTAAAAAGGCTAATGGAGGAAGAAACAAATGAACAAATATCATTTATGACAGAGGTGCCTCATAAATCCTGTTTCCTTGTTTAATCAAAATTCTCAACCTGAAATCTTATGACGTAAGTTATGTGTCCATACATTTTCTTCACTCAAGAAAACTACAGTAAGTGCTTTCTTTCAGAAAATACCTCATAAAAGAGACGATTTCACCCTCTTCATCTTTTATGCAGCTGTTTGGTAGGTGATATTAATTCATATTTCCTTTTTATCTTCCAATACAATGTCTTAAAACCCAGAATATACTCTTTAAATTAGATTATTTTTTGTGCTTTCTTCTGAGGATGCTGTGCCAGGGATAAAACAAAAATCTTTTAACTCTTTAGCTTCTTAATCCTGTGGTATCCAATTAACCTAGAAGTAGTTAAATGCAAGTTCTGATCGCACATCTTGGTGCTATATATTATATTTTTGATAACAACCCGAGCCCCCATCCAACACAATATTCCTCATATGTTTAAAGCAAAGACTAGAGATTTTTTTGCTCAGCCAGCACACACACTCTAACCATAAATCTTAGAGTTTCATCTAGGTTCTTTCTGACTCACAAATTTTAAGTTTCATCTAGTTTCAACACAATGTATTTAATGTCCCATCTCCTTTGAGACTTTAATCCATAATAGTTAGGATAGATTCTTTCTAGAAAGTTTGGAAGAGCATTTTCTCAGAGAAAGAAGTGAGCACCTATCTTGAATGCATTAACTCAGCTCTCACTATGTACTACTGTAGCTGGGAAAAGTAGAATGTATTTTGCGTGGGGCATGATCTGTTAGGCTGAAACCAAATTTAACTCTTCTTATCTATTTTAATAAATCCCTAATTAACAGAATCAGATACTGCTAAAACACAAACAACAATTTATTTTCCCAAAAGTAATAGGAACATTAAAAAAAACCCAATTGCCATGTAACCAGAAAGTTTTAGTATCAAAAATTGAAGTAGATTATTCTGGTTTTAGCTACAATAAAGTTAATTTTTTTCTTAGTATCTGGTCCAGTGCTATGTTTTGGATTTAGTATGAGACTAATGTTGATAGCACACTGGTGTTTTGGCTGTTGCTGAGTGGTGCTGACCCTAAGTCAAGGGCTTTTCAGTGTCCCATGCTCTGCCAGTGAGCAGCTGCACAAGAAGCTGGGAGAGAGCACAGCTGGGACAGCTGACCTGAACTGGCCAAAGGGATATTGCATAGCACAGAACACCATTCCCAGTGTATAAACTGGGGGAAGTCGGCTGTGAGGAACTGATCATTACTGAGGGATGGGTATCAGTCAGTAGATAGGGAGGAATTGTATTATTTGTTGCTTGTTTCTTTTGTGTTTTATTTCTCTCTCTCCCTCTCTTTGCTGTCTCCTTAATAATAATACAATTACTAAACTGTTCTTATCTCAGTGTGTGGGGTTTACCTGATTTTCCTCCCCATCCCACTCTGGTGGGGGGAAGAGTGAGCAAGCATCTCCATGGTAGGTAGCGGCTGTCTGGGATTAAACTGCAACAAGATACAAAACTTTAGACTTTCCACAGTGAGATGTCAAGAAAGAAAAGCCATCTGAGTATTACCTGTAAAATCTAAACTTCAGCAAGTTCATGTTCTATGAACTCAGCTCATAGCATAAAATCATATTTGGCAATGGGATGAATCACAAAAAATTTAATAGTTGCACTATTTCATTCAGCTAGAATTTACCCTGTTTCTGCACATAATTGCATAGTTCTCACTGGGCATGCCTGAAAGATTAACCAGAAATTTTCCGTTGCCCTCCTGTCCATTTGTGCTTATATTATATTTCTTAGTTTACATTAATTCCCACAGTATGTATCTGGAAATCTGTCTCTGCAAACACATTTATTGTGTGAAGCAAAATGTGACACATTTTAGTGTTAAAGAGAATCACATGGATTAAAAAATCTGATTAAAAAACACAGTAAAGTATGATGCAAAATGTGAAGTACATTTATTTACTTAAATCCAGTCTTTAAATTCAATAAAATCTATGTTTTAGGAATACATTTCCATATGATTACCCTCAGCCAAAAATTGCACATAATATACCCTCCTTTATTATATTAATTTATAATATTAATCACAAAAGCATAATACAGATTTTGAAAGTGTACATGGTTTTGTACTTAAAATACTGCTTTGGAAAGAAAAAAGGAAGCAGGTGATGATAAATTCTGTATGCTCAAAAAATTATGTGAGGATTGGTAGCATTATGGCACATAAGGCTCAGTATGATTTTTTGATAGATCAATATATTATTACTGTAATTTTCCATGTGCTCACATTCACGGAAAAGATTTTTTTTTCATCTATATCTGGTTTTAGACCCCATTTTGAAGTGAAATTGAGAACACAGTTTGTCTTTCACTTCTTCCTGAACCTTGGAGCACACTGTTTGCAGAAAGCGTGGGATTTAAATTGTTTCATTGTTTGTTTGTTTGTTTGTTTTCTCTCATGAGTACAAGACTGCCTTAATGCCATTCCTTCTTTTCCATATCCTGATCAGTTGTAATAGCCAAGCTCTAGCAGACAGCCATCCATCTGGAATTCAGTGTTGCAAAAGAAAATAAGACTATTCAGGATCTCTTCTCATCTCTTGCAGTGAGTATTTATGTGCCCATGTAAAAGGCACACGAAAATTAGAATCATCTGCAGGTCTCTGTAAACAGAGCACTGCGTGCCTGTGTCACTCTGACTTTGTTCAGGCACTCTCAGCTGTAACAAAAACACTCTCCAAAGGTGGGGAGAAGTGGGATGGGGAGAGAGGGAGAGAGAGACATACATACACACACACATATGAACTAGTTACTTACAAAGGCACACTAAATATAGGTTCACTATGCTTGCTACTCTCTGTCAGATGCCTGAAGAGTTTTTGCTTTTGAAAAAGCTCCTTTGAATCCTGTGAGTCCATTTACTACATCAGAAGTAAAATAATATTCTTCTATTGAGGTAGCCAGTCCAGTGTTAGAATCTGATTTATGCCACTGATGTGTGTTGGTGTTTCCCGAATGCTTTTCAATGTATCCTTTTAAACAGATGCATTTTAAGAAAGATCTTGCTCAGTGAAGTTCTTGGCAAAGCTCCTATAGGCCTCAAGGCTACTTCTGAATGGCTTTCAAGTAGCAGAATAAGGGAACCAGGCCAGAGAACAGATTCAAGACTCTCCTTGAACATTATCATATTTTCCAAACAGAAATCCTATATCTTGACTGTATGTATCCACCAGTCTGGTAAATGTGGTCAATTTTTTTCAAAAAAATCTTTCTCTATGCCAGACTTAGGCCACAATAGAATGTAAATCCCTAAATATCATAGAACTATTGCTAATAAAGGGCCTCAGATCTTGAATTGACTTTGCAGGTTATGAGGACTCATCTGGACTCACCTTGGCTAGAATTACTGCTCAGTTTTTACTTGCTAATGCCTAAACTGCCTGAGCTAAACAGTGTTGTTTACAGGAATGGTCGGACAAACTGAGGGGTCAAAACCCCCAAAATACAGCAGCTTTTTAAACTGAGAAAGGCTGATGGGCCATTTCCAGACTTTAGCTAGGCTACAGTGAGGAGAAAACAAACCCTGTTAACAAAAATAAACTCAAGATACCCAAGATCAAGGAAGAATAAATCCCACCATGAGTAGCATTCTCTCATTTGAAGAATCCAGGATGATGATAAGTCTGCTTCTTGAAAAAGAGATATTACTAGGACTCAAAATCTGTGTTCAATAATTTGAATCGTCTTACAGATGAGGTATTTCTGTATTAATCAGGTAGTCAGAACTGCTTAGATATTATCTTAACCCATAATAATTCCTCTATTTGTTATTTAACTTCTTTCTTATTTGTTCCCAAGATTCTGAAAGCACTAAGAGTATTGCCATAATTTCACATTTTGCATAGGTACCTAATGGCAAAGTTTGACTTACTTGCCTCATAGTAAAACCTTTTGCTTTAAAAAAGACCTGGTGCTCCAAAATAAATCACTGATGAGTTAGCAAAAATATTGGAGTTGAGAAATAGTGTCAACTGTTAATAATTGTTTATGTTTGAAATAATACTTTTCCCAGCCCCTCTGTTTTGTGCTCTTGTAACACACAAGACACCAGCTTAAGCCTTGCCCATCAATGATCTCCTCAGATCAAATGTCAGACTTTTAGGAATGTTTGCAAAATAATATATGTGTAGTTTAACAACCCAAGTTTGTGTACATACCAAAAGTACTCAACTCAAATGTAGCACACAGAATTTTGCATTTTGGACAGTTTTCAAAGTTTTACAACAGGACTAGAATGATTTTGCACTACATGTGAAAAGAACCTTGAAAAGCATCATTTGTATGGGAAGGGTACAGAAAAGCAAGGTAATCCAGTACCTAAAACACAACCTTTGGCCAAAAATTAATAATAATTAGGCTGAAGTATAGGTATTTAGGAATGAGTAGAATAATTAAAATAGTTTGCTCTTCTGTGGTTACATAAAATACTTGTCTCCTAAAGAAGTCATCATAATGAATTTCAGGGGGTTATAATTTGCTTTCAAATGTTACATAAATAACTGCAAATTTAATTTTCAAATTATAATTTTCAATTTGACAGAGCTTAATTCTTCTATGTCAACCCGTCTGACACTTCTAAATTTAACATACTGTGTTTAAAATTTTTAATTTTAATATCAGTTAAGAAAGTTAAATATATTCTTGCTACAAGGCAGATAAATAACCACACTAAATGATGCAAAACATTTCTTTTGGTGATTATTATGCCCATAATGCAGTTCTTTTGATGTTTTAAAGTTATTCCCTCCATATTATGAAAAAAACCCCGCCCTTATTCTTTCCATGTCTCTTCTTTAAAATCAAATAATCTGAAATATGATCATTCTCAATAATCAATAGCAAATATGGATTCATATTAATGGGCAGAGATTGGGTTCTATTAGAAAAAAATATAACTATACCAGTTTAGAAATGGTGTAGAAACACCATTGATGAGTTAACAAAAATACTGGATCTAAGAAGCAGTCTGACAAAGCTGATGAGACTTACCATAACTAAAACTGGAGAAAACCACTCTGCATGTAGAAGGCAAGAGATATTTGGAAGCTGACAGGATGTTTTTGCTGATTCATGACGATGATAAAAGCAGGGTAATCATTTCACGTGACACCTGACTCCACGAGATCCAGGCTTTCTTCTGCATGGACTGCTTCTGGAGACATTTTATTTATTAAAGCTTTGATAATTGTTCCTCTTTTAGAAGGATGAGGGATCGGTTTGCAGCCAGTGGAAATTAGCAGAAGTAATTGCAAACCATACACATATGTAATTCCGTTCATTTGTCCTTCCCTCTCACCAATCTTATTTGTCTTTCAGAATATAATTAGTTATGACAGAAAATTGGATTTCTTTGTCCATAGGTGTTTCCTTCACTCAGTATGTTCCTTATTTGATCCACTTCTTAGTCTTACTTGACCATCTGCACAGTCTTGACTATGGAGGTTAGGATCTTTTCAGAGTTGTACCACAAAGCAGAGCCAGCAAAGCTGAGTTCCAACAACTCACATCCTTTTAAGTCTTAATATATAACTCTTTATTTGTATCAATCTATTGTTATGCACTCCCCTGGTGTATTTTATACCCCCTGCTTGCCTTGTCTGTTTTATTTAAGTCTGTAAAGCAGCTTGTAGGAAAGACCTTGTCTGATGTAAATCCAGTTAGATTCCAAAGGAGCTACGTCAAATTACATCAGCCTCCAGTGTAGCTCATTATCTTCCTCTGATATCTACTTTGCCTTATTTATAGCAGGAGAATAAGCTATGATTTACATTGAGTATTAAATTTTAGACTGAAATGTCTAGCTTTATGTTTTCTATGTTAGCATTTGTCTTTAACTCCATTCGCAGCTGTCAAGGCTTTTATATACCCTGGTAGCAATTCTTAGAGAAGTGTTCCAGGTACAGAAAGAGGCGGCTGTAACTGTCATACAAGTTAGAGATTTCTCACTTCCTCCAGGCATCTAACTTTCTCAACACCAGCCTTAATATTAAGAGAATCAATTATTCTCCATTACTGTCTTATAGTAGCCCTACTCTACACCTTGTGTTCTTATTGTATGGCCTGATAGGGGTCATGACCATACATTTTTTCTTCCCTGTCATTTTCATAATCCAGAACATTAGCTTATGTGATTTATCAGGTGTATTTGTGGTATTAATGATGAAAGCATGTGGTTTTTTTCTGGTTTTAATCATGATATCTTGCTGCTGTATAAAACTACTACCTTTACCAAAGGTTCAAAATTAGATGTCTTTCCTTGTGAGTAGCTTACAGAAAAATTTGCTGCGTGAAGATGTGTAACATCATTATTTTAGGTGTATTTCAAGTATTTCAAGTTAATAAGACCATCAATAAACTGTAAAGCATAGTAGTTATTTTTACTCTCCATACAGACTTTTGAGTGACAAGAAAGGGTCACATTTTTGCCTCAATCAGTCAGAGCTACACAAAATTTTAATCTTAGAAATTAAATTATATTTTTTTAGCTGCAACAGAAAAACTGTTCTGCAAAAGTCAGAAGCATCTGGAACATGTATCATTTTCCACCACATAATTTTCCTGCCACTGTGTAGCTCTTTGGAGATGCTTTTGTTATTGCTGTAAGTTAAATCAGTTTTTCTAAATTCATTGCTGCATTGCACCCTGATAGGCTTCAGACAGTCATCTTAAGAGCATAGGAGTAACATAACCTGATTTATGATAAACACCACACATGTACCTGTAGGCACACATTATAACTTCTAAAAGCATTAAAAGACGTGTAGGGATGCTATTTGTGGAACAAGACCAATATTCCCCTTCTTAGCCATTGGTAACAGCATAAAGATCGTAGATGTTTTAAAAGGTGTTCTACCCCTGCCTGATATGGATGACATATTTTTCTTTATGCTCAAGCCTACTTCATCATCATACAGTTGGGCTTGATGGTCTTAAAAGGTATTTTCCAACAAATGACTCTATGATTCTATGATCATCGCACACAGGGAAGAGACTAGTGTGTTAAAATAGAAAAGCAAAAAAAAATAAATAAAGATGGCTAGTGAAATGTCCATCTGCATTTATGCCTTTGGTAAATCATAATCATAATCAGAATATTTCTTGAAAAGATCTGTTAAATCATATCTAGAATATTGATTTTCGAATTGGTTCTAAGTAAAAATTTAATAAATATATAGATGTTGTTAGTCACTTCTCTATGTTTAATTTCTTAACTCTGCTCTTGAGCTGATAAAAAATGACCCTACATTCTGTGTATCTGTTTCTTATGAATATTTTTGTTTCAAAAAGGTACATAACTTTACTGGTATTTTGACCCAGATTGAAAACAAAGCTTATAGTTCTATAATAATATATTCGGGCACTCTTTCACTTATAGAAGAAGAAAACAAAAGGAAAAAAAATGGTTTCATGCTCTGAGTGATACTGAATGGTGACTACTCAAATTGTTTATAGTTTTTCAGTTACTCTCTTTTATGAAAATGACCATACACTGAACTCTGTTTACCTTTGTGATTCAGTAGCAGAAACTTTCACACTTGAGCTACTTCTTCAGAAGTTTCAAGTACAGTGACTGTTTATGAAAAGTGTACTGTGAAAATCAATTTTCCCCTCCAAATATTTCAAAGGAAGCATCTGTCCTTTGTGAACATGTTTTTTGTAAGTCTTCATTGGAAACCAGATGAAATTCAGTCATATCGCAGTTGTCATCTGCAGATACAATTATACAGCTATATTTAATGCCTCAGTGGATAACCCCACATTACAGTTTAATTTTCCACAGAAATCTAAATTTGTTCTTGGACTGTGTATTTTCTATCACATTAGATAATCAGTCTGAGGAGAAATCCAATTTTAACTCAATCAACAATACTTTGAAGAAGGTTGCATAAAATAACTTGCACAGGTTTTAGTGTGCAATCCAACATGTGACTAGTCTGTTCATTTATTCATTGCTGGAAACATATTCTGGCATGAGACTGAAACACTATGAATGATCCTTGGAGTGCTTTTTTTACTGTTCTGGGATGTATTATTCTCCTGGGGATTTTTGTTTGTTTGTTTTGTTTGCATTTTTTTTCCTTTTTAGCAAAGAATATGGCAGATTTTTTACTGTTTAACCTGGAAATTTCTAGTTCTAACTCTGAGCCCCAAGACCAAAGTGGCATTCATAGTACCATGAAATAGGTATGACATTTATTTTGCTAGATCGTAGAAGAAAATAATATAAATTACAGTTCAGAATTACTTAATTGTCTATTTTCTTCTGCTGATTAAGGATTGGTCTCTGTACCCCTGCATACTTATTTTAGTTGGTTTTAAACTGATGGGAATCACTGGACTTCATGAAATCTTCACATACACAGCTTGATGTATATAGTTATACCAACCCTATCCCATGGTATTCACCTTCCGTTTTGTCTCAGTTGTTATCTCTTATTATTAATCCCAGAGACTTTGAGTGCTAAATAATACCTCTTTTTTCCTTGCTTCTGAATAGTAAAAGATAGTCATAGTGCACTGATACAAAATACTCATTCTGAAGCAAGCATGTGTTTCAGTTTGCTTCATATATATTTTTTGATAATATTCAGTACCAGAAACTTTAGAAGTTGTAATAGGGTGATTGCATTGTACCATGAGGCAGAGTGATTTGACTGATAGGAACCATAGGTCTGAACCTGGCCAGCGTGGAAACTTAGATGTGAGCTGCTCTATCTCCTCTCAAGTTCCTGATCCACAGATATAAATTAAACACTACCATGGATCCCAAACAGTGTAAACTTGCAGTAGATTTCTTTTCTATTGCCTGAAAAAATGATTTAAGAATAAGGTCATTACAGTTCCTTTTTTCCAACCCCATGACTTTCCTGTGAGAAGAAAAAAAGCTCTTTCTAGAGCCAGCATCCTCAGCTAGATTTTGGTACACTCTTCAAGGTTACCTGAGACCCCTTTCCTACCTAAGTTTGAGTACAGAATTATTGTGGCTGCAGATTTCAGATTTTATTTTTTTAATGCTAGCCTTTCATGAGCTCAGCAATTTTGCTACACTTTCCAAGAGTAAAATCAGAACTTGGTAGCAATAAAATATACAGCTCTTGTCATAGTCTCATTCTCTTGTTTCCCATCTAAGGATTCCTTCTTTTTATCATCCTCTCACAAGTGTAAATTCTAGGTATGCTTACCCAATCCAAAGTCATATGCCTACAGAAAGATGAGTGCAGGCTATAGCTTAAAGCACAGAGGCGTCATTATGGAAGAGGCTGATGAAAGCATCAATGGTGACTATTACTCACTTCAGAGGAATGTGGAGTACCACTTCCTTTGCTTTCCTATAGATATCAGGTGTGATCTACACAGTTCTCTCAATGCCTCATGGCTTAAACATAAAAACTGGAAGAAAGCTAAGTACAGAGGGAAATATACTACAAGGGAGACAGAAAAATATTTCGTTGTATGCCTCTGGGGATATACGAATGTGGTAATGTTGTGGCCTGACCTCAGCTAGTGACTAAGCACCCACACAGTTGCTAACTCTTTTCCCCCCTGCAATGGGATAGGGCAGACAAGAAAAGCAAAAGTGAGAAAACTTGTGGGCTGATATAAGGACAGTTTAATAAGTGAAACACAGTTCTATGTGTAAGCAAAGCAAAATAAGGAACTTATTGGCTGTTTCTCATCCACAGGCAGATGTTCAGCCACTTCCTCTAAAGCAGATCCTCATCACAGGCAGCAGTGACTTGCAAAGACAAACAACATAAGCACTTAAGTTTCTCTCTTCCAGCTCCTTTCCTTTCCTTCAGGTTTTTTTGCTGAGCACGATACCATATGACCTTGCTTTGATTCAGGTCAGTTGTCTCACTGTACCTCTTCCATTTCCTTGCTGACCCCCAGGATCATTTCTGGGGGGTAAGGGCAGAGCCAGAGTGAGAATAAGAGAAGGCCTTGATACTGTGTAAGCACTCATCAGCAGTGGGCAGAACACGGGTTGTTGCGCACAGAAGGAATTTATTCACACGGTGACGCACGGGTCCCCAGAGGGAGAGAGAACACACAGAATCGCGTTTTGGGGTTTTATATGGGGACGGGGGGGGCAGAGAGAGCCCATGGACTACTGGTCTCAGGGTGCAGGGGCGGCACATGGGCGGAATTGGGGTACCAGAACCAATAGGGAAAACCCGAGAGAGTGGCCAGGACTAGGGGCAGGGAAGGGAGAACAGTATGGGGAGGGCAGACACTTAGTAGGAAAAGGAGTGGGGAAATACAGCACTATAACAGGTGTGTTAGCAACATTGCTAGCCACAAATGCGAGCAGAGCACCATGCAGGCTGCTGTGATGAGAGTTAACTTCATCCCAGCCAGGCCCAGTACAAGCAGAGACTCAAGTGTGTCCATGCTGGCAAAGCTGTTTCATGGAGCATGAAGGTTAAGAAAACTCTTGTGCCTATGCATTGGGCAATGCCTTTTCTGATAAGGAAGAAGGGCTATTGGTACTCTGTGTAAAAAATATTTTCCACTCCTTGCCAGATGGCAAACAACAAGAGGAAATGAACATTTTTTATCTGAAAATGTTTTCAGTGAGAGGTACACAGAAGTGTGGCGTGTGACAGTAAGTACAGCCAGGCTTCCTCTCTTGTCATCACAACAGAAGTGAAAGTCTGCCCTTCACAAAAAGGCTAGAGACAGTACGGAAAACTGGAATAAATTGTTTGAAGAACGAAAAGAGGGAGACAAAGATATAAAAAAAGAATAGGATATCTCTGCATCAACAGAATAGTTCATAAGCATTGTACTTCATGGAATTTTTACTGCTATGAAGTCAAAATGTGTTTTATTTTACTCAGCCAGGAGATTAGGGCTGCATTCAAGTATTTCCTGCAAAAATGTTGGAAGGACTTCCTGTACATTTTTGCTCCATTTTCAGTATGTGCATAGTGGTTCAGATTATACTCTCATTTTTAGCATCTACTTGCTATCGCAGGCATCTCTTTTAAAAAATGAAACATTTAATGGAATTTTTAAAGGTCGTTGAGACAGAGCTTAGAACAGTTGCTTTACTACATTGATCACCAAGGCAGAGCTATGTGAAAGATGACAATGGAGACAATTGTCATTACTGAGAATGAAGATTCATGCTTTCTGGACATAGAAGTGATTTTGCACTGAAATAAGATGTCCATTTGCACAGGAACAGTCAAATGTTCAAGCATGAAGAATACTATCAAGTAAACCATTGTGGTGTGTCTGAATTTTCTGAACTGATGGCTAGGGTCCTAGAATAGCTTGCAATACTGATGACTACTGACCTTATTTAGGGCAGGGGTATGCCTGCCATCAATGATCTGCTAGGATCCACTGGCAACGTACTGGTTGGGGATATATCTATCACTGATGGTCACAGTGAAGTTGGACATGCTGCTTTTACCAGAATTCAATGAACACAGGTATGTCATGGGTAGTCATTTCTAATAGGTAGAAAAGAGGATGGTAATACCATCTTAGAAGAAGACAACCTTGTGGGCAGATTGACAAGTAGCTGATGAACAGATAGAGTGTTTCATCAGGCAAAACAGGAAGCTTCTTGGCACCTGGAATGGTCAAGACAGAAACTCAGGAATGACATGCCCACAACTAATAATTTTTTCCTTGAAGAGGTCTATGGAGGCTATTCCATAGCCAGAGATGGGTGATCCATACTAGCTGATGGTAGAGTGAGATGTGGTCCTGATGAAATGACACACTCTGTATTATCCTGCCTGAGGCTGGTAACTTCTCTTACTCAGATATGCTGTTGAAAAGCTTGTGCAGTGCTGTGACCAGTGTAACCTGACGATAAATTATCCAGTACCTCACCTATGCTGGAGATAACTTTCCCACTGCTTAAGAGCTCTCAGGAGCTTGCAGTCTATGACAGCAGATTACAGAACACAGAAGCAGAGAAATCGTTGCTGAGGAGCAAAGGAAGGAAGTTATTTCAGATATTGGTGCAAGCAGGTCAGAAATTCTTCATAGATTTATTGGATTTTGATGCATTTACAGTTCCTTTGAGGTAGGTGAGGCCTAGGAAGGACTTGGAAACTGTAAAAGTGTAAAGTCTTCTGGGATAGATGGCATGGACTATGTTGCATGGCTAAGACAGAGGATCTTTGAAATACCTCAGAGGATGACAAGTGTTAAGGCTACTACGTATGAAACGTTTATATCATCTTTACACATCCTAATTCCTTTTAATGTGACTCTTAGTTTTCGTATTATATGTATATATGCTATACTTTTTGTGGGCTACTTCTAGAAAAGGCAGTGGTCTGTAAAGCAGAAGAATTACCTCAGGGTAATTAGCCGAGGTAATTACGTCAGGTAATGATGCAGGTCTCTGCAGGAAATCTTTCATCACCTTATTGCATGCCAACTTATGTCTAGTTTGCTAGGAGTTATCCTAATATTTTTTATTGTGGCTGTCTAAGTATGTTCTGTGAATACTTTCCTCCAGCATACATTAGAGTAAAACATTTTATGTGCTGTTGGGAGTTTTTACTCTTATTTCTCTATACTTCAATAGTTCTACCTAGTAATATACTAAGGTGCAAATTACATCTGTTCCAAAATTGTGAAAAAATGAACTTAGTGAAAGCAGACACAAAAACAATCAGTGTGTTTTGACTGTAACTAAACTATTGCTCCCAATTCAAAATATTGTTATCCTTTCATTTAATACTTTACCTTGTTCTTTTGGGGGATAGAGGGGAAGCATGCAGACACTAAGTGATAATTTAACCTATGCCTTTCTTCAAATTTCTTCAAATAGTCACTTTCACCAAGATTAGGAAAGCTAATTTTGTGACAAAGGGTTAGGCTGAAAGCAGGAGTTTAGGGTGAAAACAGGAATTTGTTTTGGAATCTCTGTGTTGGGAGTTCTGTAGTAACACAGTATCTATTGCATTTGCTGTAGTCATTGACTTTGTAATCAAATCTTAATAGCATTCAACTTTGTGTTCACGGCAAACTGGAGCATATGCCTACTACTTTGTAAATCTTTTGACAGAAACTTCATTTTGGAGATGTCACTCATAGTATTTAACATACCACATTTCTTTCATTATAATTTCAAGAACATATTAGGATAAGTGCTTGAGCAATTAGTATAAATTTCTCTGTGTTTGTGCCTGTGAGTAATTTGTGTATTTAAATTCATATGTTAAGTTAAAATAGATTTATGCTGGGTATCACAGGTAAATTTTAATACATTTGATTTCTATAATACAATAATTTATTCTTTTATTCTCCTTGGAGAGAGGGATGTTATAAAGATTTTTCAAGAAAAAATCCTCATCTGATTTTTTTTAATAACAAAAAATTTTGTAGAGAATAATTGCAGTTGCTGAATTATAACTAATAGTACTATAGTTATGTGAACTATAAATTCATTAATTATAGCCGATGATTTATAGAAAGACTTCAAAATGTTTGTTATTAATTCTTCTTTACCTCTTTATGACATGAATCTTGCTATTAATAGTCTTGTGCTAACATAACACTCTTGTAATGTGAAAAGTTACCTGACATCATGGGAAGTGTGATACCATGCCATTAAAGTCTTACAGCCAGAGCCTTTTCGTTTCTAATGGAAAAGTCTTTAGGAATCTTGGATCACTTTTTGAGACACTCAAAAAGAAGACCTTGGAGGCACCAATGTTTACTCTGCTTTTGCTGACTCTAAACCAAGAGGACAAGAGCCATAAAACAATGGAAGCACTGGGTATGTGTGGGAAGAAGTAGCTCCCATAAGTGTGTAAAAGAACTCAGTATCTCCCGAAATGCTAGTTCAAGGCAGTGGTGACTGAGACACTGCGTGTCCTTGTCCATCCTCTCCAATACTGAAGGAGACAGATGTATCAGTGCTTGCCAGTACAGCACTGACACCTCAGGTTAGTGATGAGCTACACCTTTTGATGCTCTCAGGGGAATAAAAGAGCTATGCCAGCAGTTGTGGAAAGAATTCTCTGACATGAGGGAAGATGGAATGATGAAGAGTAAAGGGGAAGAGCAAAGTGGAAAAAAATAGCTGCAACTATATAATGAGTTGTCCACTTTTTGTAGGCAAAGCTTAGGAAACAACCAAGAGAATAAGGACCCTAGCTGGACTCCCGAGCTAGTGTAAAAATGCTCTGCACCTCACAAGTAAGAAGTAGGCATGGACTCTGGAATTTAAGTATCATAATTCCACACAGTTTGTGGTATGGACAGCGTGGGGAAAGGAGTGGATTCTGTCTGCTTATTGACCTAGCATCTCACTACACCCAGTGTTTATATGACAACATTTCCTTATTGAATACTTAATAATATGCAGTCTTATATAATATAGTGAGCTATCAGCAAACTAACTAATTAGTTCTAACTTTAATTATATACATATTTGGCTCATCAAGTGTTAGGATCCAATTATTATTAAGGTTCTTTGGAAATTCCTCTGCCCGAATTAAAGTGCAAACAAGACCATATGCCAGTCAATAGTAAGGGTTTTATTTGATGGTAAATGTGAGAGAGAGAGAGAGAAAGAAAGAGAGAAAGAGAGAAAGAAAAGAAAGAAAGAAAAGAAAGAAAGAAAGAAAGAAAGAAAGAAAGAAAGAAAGAAAGAAAGAAAGAAAGAAAGAAAGAAAGAAAGAAAGAAAGAAAGAAAGAAAGAAAAGAAAGAAAGAAAGAAGAAAGAAAGAAAGAAAGAAAGAAAGAAAGAGCGAGCAGAAAATAGGTGGGGGGGACAGAAGGAGAGTGACAGGGACAGAATAAGGAAAATATCACCACTCTGTGGACCTCAACGATGTTCTGTTGATCCTCTCTAGCTGGTCTTCTTGGTGGTGAAGGTCCCCCCAAAAAGCATAGAGTCCAATGGGTTTATATACCCTTGAGCCAGGTAGCAATGTCCAGGCGTGTCCCCCTGGGGAAGTGGGGGGTAATCTCTTACAGCAGACTCTGGATCTGTTGCATCATGTGCAGTTTTGTGGGATCAAGCCTCTCATGTGAAAGTCCTGTGGATGTGGCCCGTGGGGGGGTTCCACAGCTGGGCCAGTTTGTGTAACAGAGGATGGGTTTTCACGACCCCTGAGCAGAGGTTACCCCTGAAACCTCCTCTCCCCCTGCCTTGTTTCAGGGGGGAGTCTGTGTAAACCTGGCTTCTGTGGGCTGTGGTCTCCCTCATCCCAAACTCAGCCAGGGAAGATCGTATGCATGGCTGCTGGGTTTGGCTCACATTCTCTTTTTTATTTGTTTGTTTCTCTCCAGGCCTGAGGTTGATGAAAGAATGGGTTTTTCCCTTTATCTAATCTCAGTAGTTTGACTTACAGTCTAAAGTTCTTCAAGGAGTTTTCTGTGGCTTTAGCTTCTTTAAAACTTTATATCAATGTTTGAGGCATGAATTATTTTCAGTCTCTGACATCAAGGGGCCTTCTTGGGCCAATGTAGCAATTGGGGCAATATATGAGTTAGCAAGGACTTATACAAGTAAGGACTAGTTAAGGGTTGAAAACCTTAGGGAGACTACAGCAAAACAGTTGGCAGGGGAGAAAATTATGTGCCTTTATGAAAAAATGCAATGTAAATTGCCTAGGAGCTTTATATATCTAATTCTGCATCATTATTAAATTGAAAGGCATACTGAGTTTCAAAAGTGGACATGACAGGAAAGGTGAGCTGAGAAACTAGATTTAATAAAATAAATCACAACTGAATGTCTAAATCATGGCAATCAGTTCAGACTTTTGCCTTTTAAATGTAGGATTTAAATAAAAGAGAGTGTCAGTTTTGTTCCAAAAGATATGTTTTAAAGGCTAATATATTTCTAGAAAAAAGTAAAGACCCTTTGGATGAAAAGTGTTATAAGTTACGAAGAATTAGTGTGACTCCTGTCATAACTATTTTCTTTAGATTTTTGCAGACAAACTTTTGCTTGCCTACCTTCACAGCAGATGTAGAAGTTTTTTTTTTGGGAACACATCCTGGGATGACAGAAATCTGAGTTCTGTACGCCTTTTCTGCCGTGTAAACATGCAAATATGTGTGACCAGCTTGTGGTGGTTGTAAATTTTCATCAGGCTTCTCACAGATAATTTTAAGTGCTTTCGCTCCAGTTTTGGCAAGGGAGTTCTTCTCTGTTCTTATAGCAGTTGCACAGCTGAAATAATATAACAGACCATTGCAAAAGCAAATGCTTATGATGGATTTTCTCCTACTGTTCAGAAACGAAAGTGAAGGCCAGTGTGAGCAGTGGGAGGTCAACCTATCTTTATTTGATTTAATTCTGTCTGAGTTGTATCCTGTAAAACCTAATGAAAACTCAATATTGTCAGCATGGTGTGGAAAACTATTCAACAACTTGAACTTAGAAAGTTCTAAATGATTGATTCTTTCTTCTACATGCTCTGCATAAAAGTGCTAGCCAAATGTATTCAAATCCATTAGAAACCAAACAGGAAAGATTCCCCCATGCAGTTTCCTACACTTGTTTCCACATGACTTTAACTCTTAGAAAAGAGAAAAACAAAGCAAATGAAATCGCAGACAGTATGAAAAATGCATCTTGGCAACAACTCTCAAAATTACAGCAACATGAATTTATTCTTCTAATATTATTTTTAAAAGATGCCCTGTCTTTCTGTTTTGCCATTTAAAAGTTTTAGCTTGAACCACCTTGTCTGTCAAGTCATAGATTGAAACTCAGACTTCAAATCATACGAGAGATTTGTGCTTTATCTCTTTGCTAAGGTTTCTTTCACAGTTCATGAAATGTCATCACCTCTGGAGACTGCTTACTTAACCTAAACAAGGGCAGCCACCTGCACTGAATTCCTGACTAATTGGCCATGTCCTTCCTTTATTCCTTCTTCAGCTGATAATTGCCTCTTCTGCGCACACTAATTCATTGCATTAGTCAACATATTTACTTGCCCGAATAAACTCACAAAATGTTATTTTTATAGTAAACAAAGGATATTATTTAAATTTTATTTACTACCACCAGGGTCTCATGTTTTGCTTCAACCAGGAGCATGGAATTTGCAATTATTTCCTACAGTTTTTCGGAAAGGTTATTTTTTCAACTCCTGTTTTTCTACACACCCAATTGGTCCGCTGGGGGAAAAAAGCCACTTTCTGTAGCTATCAGAGAGAACGGCATACCTTTTTTTGCTTTTTAAAATGGTGTTAACGTTATGTTACCTTTCTTTCTCTCACTAGAACATACTAGAATAAAACTAAAAACAGGATAGCTTGATCATCTTTGAAAAGAAGGTCAAGCAAACTGGCAAGGAATTTTGTGAAGGAGAAAATCAATAATATTGTTGCTCAGAGTTCTTATGGCTATAGCAGATGGACAAAATACTGTGTTAGCTTGCATGTGCCTTTTTGACGGTAAATGAAACGTGGCATATAATTAAATGATGATTTCAAATTTGATTCTAAAGTATAATCTTTTAGATTAGAAAATGGAACAAAATGGATCTTGATAAAGGTCATACTGTTCGATATTTTCTGCCAATATGGGTCCATAGAGCTGGTAGTTGGTGATAGGTAATACAGCCACAACACTGCTTCATGCTCACTTTTATACACTTGAGTGATCTTAGTCAGATTTTACAAAGTGACTTTAAGAAAAAAGTTCCATTTCTTATAGACATTGTTAGTTATAGTCTTTCTTAACTGGACTGTCTGTCAATGACCTCAACCCTGTTTTATCAATCGATAGAGGCAGTGAGCAAACCCAGTAGCCAGGAAAGAAGGTCACAAAGAGAATTTTTCATCCCCTGTCTTATTAGTGTATGCTCCCTCAGGTATGGTTTTGACACGTTGCAGAGCTCATTTCCCCACAGCTGCTTGAGTCACTGCACCAGCCATGTCAGAGGCCTCCAGCCAGCCAGACCTTCTGTTGGTAAAGGTAGCTCACCAGGTCTCAGGTTAACAAGAGTGTCTGATGACTCTCTGAGGCTGGGACTTAACAATCATTCCTTTCACAAAAGGTGTACAACTGTCAATGAGCTGTGTGAAGGTACTATGGGAGGAAGTGAACAGGCTGGGCAGTATTTGAGAGAATGAGTGAGAAATTGATATGTTGTTCTCAGAGACGCTACAACCTCAGGAGCCTCAAACATCCACTGTAGTAGAGATTCAGGTGAACTCAGAACCCTGTCAAGTAGTTAATCAAGGATCTCTTGACCATGAAGGCTGGAAGATTCTCAGTACCCATATCAGAAGGAAGGCTCCTCTTTTTCCTGAAAACTTGACAATGACAAGTAGGACCGGCATTTTTGCAACAGGTATGAGGCTCTAAAACTAGGAGAGTTTTGCCACAGACAGTTTTACCGGAGAGGTGAACAAAGGTGCTTTGGGGATAGAGGGACCACATAGGGGAAGACAGTCTACCCCCTGCACCATGACCTCTGTTAAGAGAAAAAGAAGGGTAGTTATCATAGGCGACTCCCTTCTCAAGGAAATAGAGGGCCCAGTATTCAGACACAAAATTCTGTCTATCAGGGGCTTGGGTAAGGGTCACTACTAGAAAACTGTCCAGTCTGTTACAGCCTGTTACAGCCCTCTGATTATTATCTGCTATTGGTGAGAAAACAAAGAGAAGTATGAGGGCAAAAGAGATTTCAAGGCCTTAGGACAATTGGCTGAAGGAACAGGAGTATGGGTAGGGTTTTCCTCAATCTTTCCAGTAGCAAGGAAGAATATCGAAAGGTACAGGCAGACACCTCAGACCAACACAAGGATCCAAGGTTGGTGCCATTGGAAAAACTGAGGTTTTTGTCCATGGGATGGTCTGTACTACACCAGGTCTACTGTCGCCTCAGGGGATGCACCTTCCTCAGAGAGGGAAAAAAAGGGTTTTGGCATAGGAGCTAGCAAAGCTCATTGATAGGGCTTTAAACCAGACTAGAAGAGGGAAAGGGACAAAATCAGACTTGACAGTAATAAGCGATGGGATGGAAAGCAAAAACTCGAGGAACTGAGCAGTTTTGGGATCCCTCAATCTGCTCCACAATGTATCAGCTAAAATGAGCCACACCTAAAATGTTTCCATATGAACACATTCAGCATGAGGAACAAGTAAGAGCAGCTGGAAGGTTTTTCCCAGTCTCAGAGATATGACAGCATTGACGTAAGTGGAACCTGGTGGAATGAGTCCTATGACTGAAGAGTCGTGTTGGATGGCAGGGCAGATGAGGTGGGGGTGTGTTGTTGTATGTAATAGAAGGGCTGTATGGCACTTACAGTTGGAAAAGGAATGGCTGAGGGCCACTGAGTAAGGATTAAGGGACAAATAAATAATGGAGGTTATCATGAGAGTCTACTATAGACCTCCCAGCCAAGACAATGAATCCAATGAATTATTCTTCAAGGAATCAAAGGACACTTCCAGATCAACTGCCCTGGACCTTATGGGGGACATCAAGTTGCTGGATGTTGAGTGTTAACACCGCACAGCTGGCACAGACAGGTCCAGAAGACAAGGACGTAGGCAAGGCAGAGATGTTTACTTCTTTCTTTGCCTCTGTCTTCTACACTGGGGATGGTTTAAGGGGATTCCAGTGCCCTGTGCTTGAGTACTATGGTTGTGAGAATGATAAAGTCCCAGTAAACCCTGAAGTTGTGTCAGATCCGATGCTCCAACTGGATCCCCATAGGTCCATGGGACCTGGTGAGATTCATCTGAGAACACTCCAAGAGCTGGCTAATCACAGAATCACAGAATGGGTAAGAAGGTTGGAAGGGAGTCATCTGGTCCAACCTCCCTGCTCAAGAAGGGTCATCCCAGGGCACATCGCACAGAATTGTGTCCAGATGGTTCTTGAATGTCTCCAGTGAGGGAGACTCCACAACCTCCGCAATATGTTCCAGTGCGTGGTCACCCATACAATAAAGAAATTTTACCTCATAATCAGGCGAAACCTCTTGTGCGTCAATTTCTGGCTATCGCCTCTTGTCCTATTTCTCGGCACCACTGAGAAGAGCCTGGCTCCATCCTCTTGACACTCTCTCTTCAGATACTTATAGACACTGGTGAGTTTCCCTCTTCCGTTCTCGAGCCTGAAGACTCTCTGAGTAGAGAGGCCCAGCTCTCTCAGCCTGTCCTTGTAAGAGGTGGTCTAGTCCCTCAATCATTTTTGTTGCCCTCAGGCACATGGTGTTTCTTGGGACCGTCTTGTGCAGGGCCAGGAGTTGTTAGGTGATCCTTGTGAGACCCTTCCAACTCAGGATATTCTATGATTATCATGTTTGTCAGAACTATAATGAACATCCCCTACATGGAACTGCTATTTGTCTCGGGCTTGACTGTATCTTTGCCCTGGACATGGGTCATCAAACTGCTGTGTACTGCAAGATGCAAATTGCTACCGTTTGCTCCTATTTGTTTTGCAGGGAGGGTACCGTGGGACAAGCCAGCTAACTACAGCAGCCTTTGCAAGATTATGCTCTTGCAACAGTCTGCACACACTGTCATGAACCCTTGCACAAAGAGCATAAGCAATGCCCTGAGGCTTCTGTTATTCTTGTCTGGAGAACTGAAACATAACTAATATGGGGTGCAATGCACATGCTCTTTACTCCCTTGTCTGGCTATTGAAAATACGGCACAATTTTCCCTTTCCAAAGACCTAGAATCAGAGAAGGAAGATAGGACCAGATCCCTGAAAGCATGTAGGCAGGTTGATAACTGCCTTTCCTACTTTTTGGTAATTTCATAACATTTTCTCATGAGCAGAATTCATAAATCCAATTTGACAATGTGAGAGAGGAATTTATAACACATAGAACAGTCTACAATATTAGATTAAGATAATTTATAGCATAATATGAAGAGCTTATTACAAGGAAGTCTTTCACTTTCCTAAAACATTCTCATTAGGAAATAAATATTTTTTTGCAATTTTATATCAAGACTTTCCTTTAATGGCTTAAATCATAAAATAATCAACAACAGGAGATAACTGTACCCTTAAAAATAATATTAAAAATTACTAACTCTCTTCTCGACTCAGGTGCTTTAGCAAATTTAGTAATTTGGCTGTGCAAGTTATCCAAACTCAGGCTCATCTTTTTCTTCCAAAAAGCAGCTAGAGGAGTCTGGCAGGCTCTCGCCATTTATATGTACTTGATTCAGTTGCTTAGTTGTTACAGTGTTTGTCAAGGAGGTGAAAAATCTCCCCATGACGGGAACTGACCCACATCTCTCTTGCCCCTCCACAGAGTGCCTGGTTGCAAGTTATAAAGGAAAAGGTGACTATCCTTCTCTTCACCATTCATACGGGTATAGCAGAAAGCAAATTTCAAAGGGGAGAGATTGAATGAATAACCAAATGGGAACATGACTCCGTGGCCCAGAAAGGGAGAAGTTTTGGGTCTAATATGTGGTCGTAACATTATTTATTCATTTTATCCAGTGTTTTTTTAAATGCAAAATGCAGAAACAATCTCAGACTTCTGTGCTGCAATGGCTACACCCTTGTCTGTACCGAAGCCACTCTAAAGTAACTTCTATCTGTTTACATAAATTGCAGTCATACAAATGACTGCAGCATTGATTTATCTTTAAGCTGCCTGCCTCTCCTCAGGCATTGTCTAGAGAACCTGGATGCATAACTCAAGGCTCTGAGAATCCTCTAAACAGTAATGTTCAGGTACTGCAGTGTTCAGTGATAAGATAGCCAAGTGTTGCAGCTCCAGCTCTGTACGAATAACCATATCTGATGTAAACAGATTGACAAAGTAGCTCTTAGCAAACCAGCACAGTATGTCTACCCCCTTCTTGTCCATTCTAACAGTAGGACAACAAGCAGTGCCATACTTCTAGGAAGAGCACTGGGTACCTGTCTAGAAAAAAAAAAACCATGAACAAGTTACACAGCAGGTGTAGAAAGCTCCAAGATATTTTAACTGGTGCTGGTGACATATTCAGCTCTAACTCTATAGCATAAACAGCTTTTCTCTTTTTGATTTTTTTTTTTTCTGTATAAGGCACAAAAGCTACTTCAGCATATTTCCTTAGTTCTCAGTGTTTATTCTTAGTATCTCAGTGTTGTCACTTCTGACAACATATAACCAGCTGTATACACACTATTTGTTGCTGGAGGCACTGCAGACTCTTGGGAAATAAGAGGTAGAATCAAGGGTTTCCTCTTCCTAGGAGGATGGTAATCAATTTTAATTGAGAAAAGATAAAATAACTGGTGCACGAACTTGCTAAATCCTAAAGTTTTTTTAATGGGACTGCCTTCTGGAAGAAGTTTTTCAAAAGTCTAGTATAGAATCAGATAGGAATCTTCCGTTCCACTGAGCCTTGGCGTATCCTATGGTTAATGTCTGCACAGAAACAGGGATAGAAAACATTAATATCAGATATATGACTTACATAAATTTTCACACAGAAGATACTTCAGAAAATATAATAACATTACAAAATCAAACCATTAGAAGCTAGAGAAAAAAAAAGTCCATCTGAGCAATTGTAAATTAATCCTATCAATTTATGCTTTATATGCTATTCAATATGCCTCAATTAGATGATCATACACTACTATTTTGAAAGAGCTCGTGCTTCATTCAATAATTGCATTTAATATCACCAGTATTCAGAAAATTATCTGTTTCTCAAAGTATATTTTTATCTTACCTGTTGGTACGAAATCTCCTTCCTCTATTTTTGATTCTATATGTGTTGAGGTGTTAAAATGACTTTGTTCTAGAGGAATACATTGTACCTGGTTCAGGTGAAAGTGAATACAGCTTAACTCACCTTACCCTGAAACCTCCTAAATTCACATGTACATGCTGATGTTTTCAGAAGGTCTGATGATATGGTCAAGATGAAATAGATTCACAGTGCTACATTACATGCAAATAAACCAGTAGATGATGTTATAAAATCATTTCATATTACATATCTCAGCTTACAATGCTGGGCAAATTAAAAAATTGTAAAAATATAAAACATTAAAAAAATTAAATTTGGAACATTCCACATAGCCGAAATACCAAGTACAAGTTCCATAGCAGGTTTTTCTATTCATAGTTTTGTTCACATTAAAAATTTACTTAAATGGAGGCACAGTAAGTTACACTGTCTTAAGATGAACTTCAACAAAACCCCTGCATATCTCTTCTTTAATATGATTTCACAGTGCTGTAAACCTTCTATGACAGACTTAACAGTTCAGTTTGAAAACTGAGCCAGAGGCCTAAATTTGAAATTTTGTGTTGATGACATGAGTACTTCTTAGGCTATGATAGCTTCTCATCAGGGTGGTTTAAAAATATTCTACTTTCATGATTTCTCTTGGAAATTAGCTTTTTGCTGTGGACACAGGTGTCTTGTGTCTTTGTAACCCACTTGTATTCCTCTTGTGTTTCACAGCTTTTAATCACAGGTTAGGACACATCTTCACTATAGTAGATCATCTTTCTACAAGTTGCTCTTTTGCAGAACTAATGTGACAGCTAAAGATATGTCTTGTGGGTGTTTGTAACATTTCATCATCTTGCCTTTCATCCATACACTGTATTTCAACTAGCCATAATAATAACTCTGGGGCACCTTTCATCTAAATACATAGCGGATGCCCAAAGCTGTATTAGCTGGCCTACGTTCCGTTATATACGGTGTGGAATAATGCTTTGGGGTCTCAGGGTCTAGGACCTGACTCTGCAAATTTATGCCTAGAAGTGCATGAGAGAAAATGCCCTTGGGATTAATTGAGATGCTTAACATGACAACAAATAGTTTAGTTTTATTTTGAATTGGATCCTTGTTTGGATGTTGTAGTCTTCTTAAAATCTTTCTTTTTGAGTACTCTGTGTGACTTTCTCAGCCATCACAGAGTCTTGAGGCAGAAGTAGGCCATAGTAGAAGAGATCTACAGAGATCAGTGCTTTGTTGAAAATATTGATACTGGTCTTGACAGGTTTTCTTTCAGATCATGCTCAGAACAGGATTTCTTTATGTTGAAACTCAAACGAAGCTTCTTAGCAATATAAGTAAAATAGTAATAATTTTTGTATCTTTTTTTTTTTCTTTCACAGAGTATGTTGGTTGTTGAAAAGTGGTTGCTGGAAATAGCAGATCACTTGTAATTTCAAGCATCATACATGATTTTTAACATTTGGTTAGGAGTAAGGTCTCTGAAAATAGAGTTTTCTCATTTGGGATCTCCTGTGTTTAAGTCCAGAAAGCAGCATTCTTCTCAGCGTATGCCATTTATAAAGGAGAACCAGTCAAGCATTTTATCCACACCATAATAAAGGGATATTACTCTTCAAAATTCCAGTCCTCAGTAATTGTGCATTATCATTATTACCCAATATGATTAATATTTCATTTCCTGAAGCTGAGTTACTGAGGAGAGACAGCAGATGATCTAATCAATATAGATAATACTTGATCATAATGGTAATGAAAAAATATGAAAGGAATGTTAACACCTTAGCCCATTATTTATTGGCATTTACATTCAACTTGCATTCCAATATCTCATCTAAGTAAAAAGTAATTCCAGATTTTTAATGCTCGTCTTCTAACCTGCCTATTCAGTGGGAAATGCAGAAACTTTTTAAAGCAAAATTTCATAAGCTAAGTAGATTTCTCTGTGTAAACTTAAGTCAGTTTTGTAGTGCTCAAGCTCATAGTACAGGAGTACCACGCACCTTTCAAATTTTGTGTCAGTATTACAAAGTAGTTCCACATCCTAAGAGACTTAATTCAGTTAAATCTAAGGAAATCTACATTACCATGTGTTTATATAGGTAGCTATAGGCATGTTTCTAAGCATCTAGTTAATACAGTGAGTGGAGCCTATCAAATGACTGAGCTACCACAAAAGTTGACTTCCAGAAGAACATTAAAAACATAGTCACCTAATATAGTCACAATATCAGAACATACCTTGTTTGGCTGGCCAGAGTCACTCAAGACAGGAGTGTGTCTCGCTTTTGACCCATAGAATACCTGCCACATAGATATCTCGGGTACTCTTGGGCCTTTCAAGCAGCACTAGTTGTAATCAAATAATAGATATTTTCAGACTCCTGCCGTCAGTGTGAGTCTATTAACTAGCTCTTGTACAGGAACCTACAAGTTGTAACTGAAGTTTAGATGTCTTAACCTCAAGTCAAATCCATCCTTGGAGCTCAACTTGAGACCAGGGGGAAGCTTGAATCCTTAAGGAGTGTCAGCGGAGGATTACACGGAAAACACACTGATATGTGCCACCACCATCCCCCAAAACCCATCTCAAATTATCATCCATGTA
Organism: Falcunculus frontatus; assembly: GCA_013398115.1. Taxonomy (NCBI): domain Eukaryota; kingdom Metazoa; phylum Chordata; class Aves; order Passeriformes; genus Falcunculus; species Falcunculus frontatus. The sequence continues at coordinate 558,754 of VZRV01001914.1, forward strand.
GACCTTCAAACACCTTAATAAATCCTATAATTTTCCAATATTAATTTCTTTCTTTGTTTCAATAGGAGTTTCACAACTGAGTGACAGTGGGAGAACACATAGACTTGCCTGGGCTCTTCATGTTCTCCTATTCAATGGCAGATGAAAGTTAGGTTATCTATAAATTATACCTTAGAGTAGGCAAAGAAACATAAGGCAAAGAAAATGAAATTAAAATTAAAGGTCTGTCCCTATATCTGTTCAAGGTAAACTGAGACCAGTGCCTGTATTTCACAGAATGTATAGTTCAGAGCATTATGGCTGTGTAGATATCTTTGCTGGTTTTCGGTGAAAGAAGTTGTGCTCCAACTGAAAGCACAGTTGGAGAAGGGTTGGAGAAGAATGAAAGGGTTCTTTTTCTGGTGACAGTGTTAATATTGCAGGACATCACTCCCAGATACTTGCTGTAAAAAGAGTAGGCACACAAGGAATGAATGCCCTTTGGATGCAGAGTGAAAAAACAATCTAATTATGCTGCTCAAGGTCTGCTGAGAAAATGGAATAGACACATCAGCATAATTTAAACTACCTTCTATTTATCAGCACTTCCAGCCATCATTTTGCTGGCCTTGCCCCATTAATACAGATAACATTTTTATGTAGCTCAAAGTTCTTCTCTTGTTGACTCATGCTTTTTCTTTGAAGCAAAAATGAAATTAGGGATTTATCAATATGGAATATGACTCCATTTCTAGTATCTTGTGCTTTTTGAGAAATTTAACATTTTCTGCAGGGAGATCTGAGGAGGTAGAATGCTTAATATTTCCAGCTGTACTTTCAACTCTACCCCTAGTACTACAGTTTTAGTGCTATACTCACCTAGTACTTTATTGCTGCTTTATCAGCATCCTCAAACTTTACAAAATGTCAAAAATATTTTATGAGTTTTTGGGCTAATCAAAACACCGCAGCTGCCTTCTCAGCAGGAAAGTAAGTAAATCACCTCATTTCTTGTCTTGTTGTTGATCCTCAGAGGTCTCTCTCTTTGTTGTTTCACCTACATTTTCCATACTTCTCCAGGTCTGCTTAAATTCAGGTCCAGATACATTCCTTAAATATCAGGGATGGGGAAAGGAGGGGAAAATATATAAAAATGTATATTGATATTGCATGTCTGCAGAAGAGCTAGGAAAAGATATCCATTGGGGAGTGTAACCTAACCACATTTCATAACTAAAAAAGATAAGAAAAGGTAGAAATGTAGCTTTCTCCCTTTTGTAATGGACAGCTGACACCGTTGAGAGTAGGAAATTTAGTGGTCTGCCTCCACTTAAGTACCTACAATTTAGAGAGGTCAAGTTTCTGTTATCTAAGTATTTTTTAAAGCTACTGTCTCCTTTTAACGCTCATATTGAAGGCTTTCTCCTGCCTTTTTGCCTTTTTCCTCATGTTCCATGCATTATTCTAGAAATTATAATTAAGTATCTTAAAGGTCTTTTCCAACCTAAATGAGTCTTAACCGAGATGAATAATTGTCTTATTAATTTGTTTAATTTGTTTTATTCCGTGCTCCTGTGCATTATGCAGGAAGAGATTCAATGACCCTTGACATCTCTTACTGAAATTTTTAGTAGTCTCTAATTGGAATAATATGTGATTTGGTGAAAGCCATATGTATCCAGATTCTTAAAGAAACAAAAAAACATACCCCAAACAAACAAGAAAACCCTTGCCCAAAATCAACACAACTCTGAAATCACAAGCTTCCTTGATAAAAGGTCCTGCTTAGATGTGCATGCTCTGGGAATTACACCATACTGGCTGGCATTTTCTGTGAACTAAAATATTTCAATTAGTTTAATCTACTGACTTTAGTAAGGTAAGAACAGCACTATTGTATTGGTGCAGTCTTTCTGGGATAATATTACCAGAAAGAGGAAAAGAAAACTTAAACATACCTGAGAAGGTATTCTTGCAGTAATCCAATATGAATTTTCTGTGTTTCACTAAGTTTTACTTTATCTGAGTGAGGAATCAGTTTTTGTCTTTTCATAATTCAGGGAGTTGTTAAAAAAAAACCCAAACAACAATCCAAACCCCATCTCTCTGAAGTGAATTCCTGAGAAGTCATTACCACACATCTTCATATTTACTTCTAGTAGTTCAACCAACCTCCTCAGTTACAGAGATACTATTAGGTCTTCTGCTGTCACATGTAAATTATTACACATAGGCATCAAATAAGTCCTTCTTCCACATTATTTTAGTAGCTAACTGCAATTTTTGGTTGATCCATTAAAGAGGCAAAGGGTAGCAAAAAACCCCTGCGCACTACATGAGCAAAGTCATCCAATCCATTGTCCTTTAACATGTCAATATAGAAGATATTACACACCACAGTCTTGAAGTACTGGCTGGGAATACAAAGTCCTTACCAAAGAGAAGTAAATCTGTCTCGTATTTTGCTGAAGCAGCAGAATGAATCAATTCAATTTCTGATCCTCTATTTCTGAGCTAGCCAACTTCTTCTTCTTCTTAGTCAACAGAGAGAAATAAGCACTTCTTGTGATGTATTTCAGCTGCCTACCTTAAAGCTAAATGTGCTATGCACTGCAATTGCCTATTACTTTCTGATGAACTAGAATGGTTTAGATTATAAATAAATGAATGTATACATAAAAAACATATTTTATGTATAAATATATATATAAAATAGAGACATTCCTGGAAGCTGAAGACATGATATAACCAAAAATTGAGGCTGTTTGCTTTAGATGAAAAAAGACTAGATATACTAGAAAAAAAACCAAAATGCTGAAAGCTACAGGGAAAGGGAATTGCATTCTCTTTTTAAGTCTGACAGTACAAAACTCTGGGATATCTGGTGAAATTAAAAGCAGTATATTACAACTTTTGGAAAGGTTCTTCCCTCAGGACACACTGGGGAGTATTCACCATGGCTTCAGAGCAATATTTAAAGACTATCTGTTATATATGAGATATATGGGAGCTACAAAATGAAAGAAAGTTATTAATAGATTGGATAATGAAGGCTATGGAAGAAGTATCCTCCAACAAGTGATGGGATAAACATGAAGTGATTTAACCCAAAAGTGATAGGAGCATCTCTTCTCTTGTGCAACAGATCTGCCATTGACTTTCTTCATCCATGCAGTTCTACCCAATGGAATGTGTACATTAGGTTAGAATCACAGCAATATAGAACAACTCAGGTTGGAAGAGACCTCAGAAGATCATCTGGTGCAACCTTTTGTGAGAAACGGAGCCTAGATGAGATTAACTAGCACCTCGTCCAATCACATCTTGCAAATATGCAAGCCAGCTGGTGATGCTGTGCCTGATGCTCCCCAGGACATGGTTGGCTCTGTCAGCTGCCAGGGCACTGCTGATTTATAGTTAACTTTCCACTGACAGGACCCCCAGGTCCCTTTCCATGATGCTGCTTTCCAGCATTTCATTCCCTAGTCTGCCTGTATATCCAGGGTTGCCCCATCCCAGGTGCAGAATCCATCACTTTCCTTTGTTGAATTTTGATTGGTGATTTCCCAGTCCTCTCATTTGTTGAGGTCTCTCTGCAGGGCCTCCCTGCCTTTGAAGGAGTCAACAGCTCCTCCCAGTTTTGTGTCAGCTGTGAACTTGCTTAGTATCCCTTCCAGTCCTGGGTCCATTTATGTCAATTATTAAGATGTTGAAGAGCACAGGGCTGAGGATGGAACCCTGCAGAACCCCGCTAGTGATAGGTCACCGTCTGATGTCACCCCACTCACTACAACCCTTTGTGCCCTACCCATGAGCCAGTTGCTCACCCATCACATGATGTGTTTATCCAGCTGTGACTGGACATTTTGTCCAGAAGGATCCCGTGAGAGACAGTATTGAAAACTTTACTGAAATCCAAAAGATTACATCCACTGGCCTCTCTTGATCAGCTAGGTGGGTTACCTTGTCGTGTCAGGTTTTTTAGGACTCTTCTGGCCTGGGTTGTACCAGCTGTGTGATGCTTCCAAGTTAATTTCTGGCAAATTGAAGTGCCCCATAAGGACAAGAACAATTGACTTGGAAATATCCCTTAGTTCCTCAAAGAATAACTTGTCAGCATCATCACCCTGGCTGGGAGGTCTAGAGTAGACTCCCACAATGACATCCACATTATTTGTTTGCCCCTTGCTTCTTACCCAGAGACTCTCAACTGTGCCATTGCCAACTGTGAGCTCCATACATTCTAACCCTTCTGTTACATACTGTGCTCCTCCTCTGCCTCTCCTGCCCCACCTATCTCTCTGGAAGAGCCAGTAACCATCCAACAGGGCACTTCAGTCACAGGACTTATTTTACCAGGTTTCACTTATACCAGTGATGTCAAATGTCTGGGACTGGTCCAAAGCCTTGGGCTCACTTGTTTGCTCCTCATGCTGGGTGCATTAGTGCAGAAACATTTCAGGTGTGGTACATTGGAGCCAAGACCTCTTAAAGCAGATTGAGGCAGCCCACTTGTGCTCTTTTCCTCAAGTCTTGGTACCTATTGCTCATTACTGGTGAGTCTGGTTTTGTCCCTTTTTCCCTTCCAAGCTAGTTTAAAGCTCTGACAAGGAGCCCCACTAACTCCTGTGGTAGAACTCTTTTTCCTCTCTGAGAGAAGTGCATCCCATCAGCTGTTGGTAGACAAGTTAAAAAGTTTGTTGTATCTCTGTCAGGATTCTGTGATGTGGGGTCCAGCTGCAGCTGGACAAAAGGTGTTGTATAACTGCACGGTCTCAGGGAGGACTTGAGGTCTGGGTTTCACATATGACTTTAAAGTGGCATTAAAAAGAAAATAAATTTAGTCTGGTCACTGGATTTAAACCTGATATAATTGCTTTGTGGACTTGAAATCTTTTCCGTGTGATTTTTATGCAAATCCTTTCTGTATGAGATTTTCAATGAGAGAAAGAGAGTAAGCTTCCAATTACATCTATAGAAGAGACAACATCTTTAATTCTGTATTTGATCTCAATATTTTAATGGTCACATATAGGTTCTCTTACAAGAAAGTGCTCCACAAGAGATCAAACAGATTATAAATGAGAAGCTGGATTTTACTGTGATCACATTCTTTCAATAACTAAAGACAAAGCCATTAGGCAGTTGTTTGATTTAGCTTTGTTTTACCCATATTTATGTACAAAAATGTATATGTTTCTTGGAAAGCTGTATGCCTTAGCTCATCACTACTCCTTTTCCTATTTCTTAGATAACTGCTAAATTCCTATCTTCTAAGACAGAATGTTGTGGCTGTCATTCAGTGTGCCAAGATTAGCAGAGATTCTCTGTCGTGCATTTTGTCTTTCGACAGCTCAGTGGTATAATTACTTACAATGTCATTGCTGTTGCTGCAGCTGTAATCAGCTTCTACTCTCTTGTCTCTTACTCTGCCATCTTCAGTGCTATCAAGAACCATGCATCAGCCTTGCTAGCTTGGACCTCCTTAACAAAAGAAACTTTTCCTTGGACATATTGGAGGCCCTGCAAAAACACTGTCTAAAGAAAAGACCTTCAAAAATTGTCATTCTTGTCACCGGCAACAGGACTAACATTGTCACAGTATAATGATAATTGGTCCAATAAAATCCAGTGACTTTATCACACCATCCATTTTTTTTTTTCATCTCTGGCGCCACTCAGACACAGATTGCTACTATGAGAGGAACTATTGCCAGAAGAAGAGCATGCCTGTTTTTTACCACTACAGGAAAGCAAATATCCAGCAACTGATTCATGTTTGATCTTCTTCAAAAGCTACCTTGGATTCCTAAATATTAACCTATATGCAACTAAAACACATTGACATTTCTTTTTCTTTTGGGGACAAACTGAGCATACAATGTAGGAAATATTTGGCATTTGACCTCTTAGGTGACTGAAGATGTGAATTATCTAGATCAGGGTAGGAAGTCATGTAAATAATCTGGAGGGGAAAAAGAAAAGAAAATATCTAAAAAAAAAAAAAGATGTCATTCCAAACTTTCACTTTATACAGGAATGCTAGGAAGTTGAATTTGGGTGAGAAAATTACCTAGATATAATTAATAGCTTGGTTTTTGTGGCTGATCCTTGTGAGTCTTTATTAAAAGGTTGATCATTACTCTTGTTAAAAGACAGCAGTGATCTTGACTCTGATTCTAGGAATTAAAAAATTGCAAACTCTGGACTGATCCATATACAGGGATCTTGATAAAAGCATTAAACATATAAACAAATATATTAGACTATTAAAAAAAGGGGAAAAAGAGCCGTTCTTTTTCTTTTTTAAAGATACCTATATGTTATGATTTTTGCACCTACATATGTTGAATTTGCACCAGCCATTGTCAAGATTTTTAGCTGGTGATCACAGCCGTTTATTAGTTATTGTAGTCTAATCAAGACTTGAGTCAAGGCGAGGTGGTAGAGTTGCTCTTTATGTAAGCAAGCAACTGGAATGCATCAAGATCTGCCTGGGAATGAAGAATGAGTCGAGATCTTACAGGTAAGAATTAAGGAGCAGGCTAATATGGGTGACACTGTTGTGGGTGGATACTATGGGCCACCTGAGCAGGAGGAGGAAGACAATGAGGCCTTCTGTAGTCAGCTGAAAGAAGCCTCAGAATCCTAGGCCCTGGTTCTCATGGGGAACTGCTATCTGCTGGGCACACACAGTCCAGGAGCTTCCTGAAGAGCACAGATGATAATGATGTTCTGATACTGATGATGAAGAAGCCAACAAGGAGAATTGTATGGCTGGACCTATGTTAAAAAAGGACATCCTTGGCTTGAAGTGACCATGAGATTGTGGAGTTCAGGATCCCATGTGGAGGAAGCATGACAATAAGTAGGGTTATGACCCTGGACTTCAGGACAGCTGACTTTGGCCTCTTGGAGGAATCCCATGGGTTAGAGATCTGAAAGTTCAGAGGGGTCTAAGAGAGTTTGTTAATATTCAAGAATCGCTTCCTCCAAGCTGCATTGGTGCATCCCTCTGAGTAAGAAATCACACAGAGGGAGCAGGAGACATGCCAGATGAGTGAAGAACTTCCAGCAAAACTCAGATGGAAGAAGGAGGTTTATGGAAAAAGATGCAGGCTACTTAGGAGGTATATAAGAACATTGTCAGAGTATGCAGGGATGCAACAAGGAAGACTAAGGTCTACTTGGAATTAAATATGGTAAAAGATGTCAAGAATAACAAGAAGGGCTTCTTCAAGTAAATCAACATAAAAAAAACGTTAGGGAGAATGTGGATCCACAGCTGAATAAGGCAGATGCCCTGGTGACAGAGGATACAGAGAAAGAAGAGTTACTGAACGCCTTCTTTGCTTTAGTCTTTACTGCTAAGTGCAGTCCTCAGGAATACCAGAGCCTGGAGGCAACATAGAAACTCTGGAGAGAGGAAGACTTTCCCTTGTTTGAGGAGGACTGGGTTACAGACAATTCAGGCAAATGTGGCACAAATCCATCATCTTTGAAATTTCATGGAAAATAAGAGATGTGCCTTAGGACTGGAGGAAAGCCAATGTCACTCCAATCTTCCTGGGGAACCCAGCAAGCTACAGGCTGTCATCTCTAATATGAAGAAAAACTTTCCTTTGAGGGTGACAGAGTACTGGAACAGGCTTCCCAGGAGGGCTGTGGAGTCTCCTCTGGAGATCTGCCTGGATGCAATGTTGTCCAACCTGCTCCAGGTGAACCTGCTTTACAGGGGGGTTGGACTAGATCATCTCCAGTGGTACCTTCCAGCCTCTTATCATTCTGTGATTCTTCCTTTTGACTGCTTAACATTTAAACACTCGAGAATCAATGAGGTTTTACATACTTTAAGGGACTGTAACTTTGCCCTGGTAACTTTTGTGAGTTAGTCATATTTCAATATTTTCTCTGAATAAATAGTATTTATCTCTCCTCCTTTTCTAAAAGGAAGCTCTGCATACATCAGAGGAAGAAAAAAACAATGAAATTAGAACTTGTGAGCTCTGCACCTGGCATACTTACCAAAATGTGGGTGGAAATATGTTCTATTGTACAAAATATCACGGCAGAACAAAAACAGATTGCAAGGAAGTAGATTTTAGGTTTTATGAAACCAGATTAAGTACAATTTTTTTAAAAAACCTGGAATACTGATGTTTATATAAGTGACTTTTTCTTAGCCTAAATATTTAAACTTGGCCTTTTCCACCTTTTCATTTTTTCTTCTTTTTTCCTGTGTCAGAGATTCCAAACATCCTCTCAAAGATTAGGCTTACAGTGACATCTCTGTCACTGTACAGAGATGCTTTACAAGACATGCCCATCCCTCCTAACTGTGGCATAGATAAAGTGGTATGTAGAGGTGCTTGTCCTTTGTTGGGGAAGAAGAGTGGATATTACGCATAAATTAGGCACCTCTTTTCTGACCCAATATAAATGGTATAAATAATGAAATGTCAATAAGTGATAAGTGTTCCATAGGGTTAGAGTGAGACTTTTGTCAGTAACCCTAACCTCCTGTACAAATCTTTCTATAAAATGCCCTGTCAGTGTTGCCCTAGATCTTCTTTCACTGAAAGCAGAGATATGTAATATAAAATGAATTATTTCCAACTTCAAAATGAAATGTTTATGACAGAGAAAATAATTTTTATTTGGAGAGTGACATAGAGCAGTTACATGGTTATATTCCTCAGAGGGAAACTGTAATATGTTTACCATTTTAAAAATGGCCTGGATGATGAAATATCACCCGGTGTTAGAATTTGTGGTAAAAAATTCCCAGTGTTAGAATTTGTGGTAAAAAAAAAAAAGAGGTGATATCTTTACTTTTTTTCTTATATTTCTTCCCAGCCTGTTTCCACCCACACGTCCTATGTTCCTTTCTTTGTATTTTTCAAATAGAACAAAAAAAAAAAATTAAAAAAGGAAAGAAAGAAAAGTACAATGCACAAGATTAACACTGGCAGAAGAATAGACATGCATGACTGGTTGTTGGCAGTGTCTGTAATATAAAGCCCACATTTCTTCAGTGTACTTATTTTAGTATGATAAATTGCATTCCTTTTTCCTTTATGATGCTTTTTTCTTTCAAATGTGCTAACATGTAAGTATTCCAAAAAAATTTAATTACATTTTGGCAGCTCATCGAACATAAACACTATGTCCTCGATGGGCTTCTGGACTTTGCCCATATGACAAGACTAGCAGCCTAAAAAAGATTCCCAATCCCCTGATGTTTACAGGATTTAATAATTGTATTTTGGAAATCCATTCTTGCAGGTCATTCTCACAGCCTACAATAAAATATGAAAATATTTAGCTTCCATCTAAGCATTTTTAAAGCCAGATATATGACTGAGGATGTGACTTGGAGAGAAAATTCCCCAAAAATCTTCCAGTTAATCTGCTAGTATACATTTTTTTATTAAAATTTTGCAGGTGGGAAGGTCTTACAGATAAAATCTACTGTTTCTACATTACAGGAACCTAGAATTTTTTCTACCTCATCCTGAAAATTGAAGTGCCCTGAATGGAGAATTGTTTGGATTAATTTCTCTAAAGGAATGACACCTGGCTTTAAATCTAAGTTAAATTAACTCTCAGAAATTGTTCATATGATCTTTTTTCCCCAAATGGAAGGAAACTTTTGTGTGACTTGACCTACTGTGTATCAAACTCAAAAAAGTGATACTGTAAATTTTCAGCTACAAATATCAGAATAATTTCAGAAATTTGGATTTAACTTTTTGTTTGTAGTAGATAGTGATCAAGATCAAGTTTAACTTAAAGAAAAGTAATGTTTTTTCCTATCAATTTTTGAAAATCTATACATTGATGGTAATTTCAGGAGTACAAGAATTGAAGATTTATTCCAGTATACATTAGTAAATATTTAACTGATCTATCAGAGGCAATTGTCCAATCATTATTGCTGTTTTGGAAATTGTGTGAAGATATACGCCACAAAAAATACTAATTTGAGATACAAACAGAGATGTAATTACTTAGAAGTTGTAGTTTCACTTTTCTACTCCCAAATTTTTGCAGCTGAATATTCTTCCTGCAAATATCATAGCTCAGAATAAGTATGCTTACTCAATGCTGCTTTTGTCTAAAAATGCAATTTCAGATTTTTAGAAAAGGTTTTGGTCGGAGCACCAAAATTCCCTGATGTCAGTCTATAGTTCTCTGATTATTTTTTAATCATTATTTTTGTCTTGAATACACATACAATGACTATCTTACCTATAACATGCTACCTCCTATAATACTGTTAAAGGCAGAGCAAGAGATACTGGTACCAGGAAAAAGGACAGCCTCAAAACCTTGTGAGAGAGGTAAACTTTAATCAGGCCGAGAAGACATAGTCAAGAAGTCTATTTATGAAAGTTCCTAAATAATAGCCTGTGGGCAGAACTGCTTTGAAATCAGGACAGCTAAATTCATCAGATGTATTAATGCACAGGCTGTTCTCAGGTACTGCATTAGTGGATGTACCGCTTGATAATAAACTGAATGTGGGTTTTTTTCTTCTTTTCCCTTAGGTCTCAATAAAAATGTTAAAATGACTGTTGCATCCTATCTCACAGGAGTAAGGGCCTCTCTGACCCGTACCAGGCAGAGAGGTTCCAGTCACTGTATTTGTCTGGGATTCCTTAAGAGTAAAAAGCCTCAAAGTATTCAATGCCAATTACAGTGCTTATTAACCAAAGGTTGTCTTTCACAGAAGATGTTTGTGCTAGCAGGAATGTTAGCAAAGTTGATGTATGCAAGTAGATTTTCTTAAGTATATATTTTACTGGATAATAGCTTTAATGAAACTCAAAACACCAGTGCTAGTTTTGGGAGGACATTTTTCACGTGCTTCATGCAGTAGAGCTGACTGCTAAAGCTATAATTTCCCCTTGCTCACTAGCCTGCTGTGACACTGACAAGTGAATGACTCAAGTAACAATACCAAGAAGTAAGAAAAACAACGTTCAAGACCTACAGTTGACAAATGCCCCTATTTTTTCTCCCAAGAGCCTTTCAGAACAGTGGAAGATGAACCTGAGTGCTTCTTGCCCACTACAGATGAAAACAATCAGGGATCAATTAATAAATGCTGCTATTTTCCCCAGCTGTGAGACTGTGATTACAAAAGGGATCGAAACATAGATCGACTCGGGAAAGACCACCTTGCTGGCTTGACAGGGTTATAAAACCACCAAGGAAGTAATTTATTATTGCTATTCATTAAGGAAAGGTTATGGTCATCTTTCTAATTACTTTTCTTACTTAGGACTGCTAACTTTTTCACAGATTGCTTGTCCCTTGTACTGACCTCTGTATACAATCGATTCATATTTGCATTTTTTTGTGCTCATTATGGTGAAACATAACACAGACTGAAAATAAAACTTGTCTTTCTCTGTAAGAGCAGGCAAGCACTGAAAACACTGATGGCAAAAGTTTGGTTTTTTTCTTTGTTTTATTGATTCTTTCACATATTCTTGCAAAATTCATATATTATGACTATGCTTATCATGAAGTTGCTATGGGAAGCTTCAGAAAAAATGAAGCCAGTATAACATGCAAGTCATTCCAAGAACTAAGATATTGTGTGTATTGGTTTTTTTCTTAAATTTTTTAATTACTAAGGATCACCAAAAATTTATTTGAAAGCAAACACCTTTACCTCTTTTTCTTGATACTGAACTATCCATTTTATTTAAATGAAAAAGTGAACTGACACAATGAAATTTGGAGCTAAATATGGATTAAACTAAATCTGGTCATACGTTTTGAGGAAAGGCTGGTGTTTGCAGAGTAATTTTGTTCACAGAATTGAGATTAGAGCCCAGTTTCTTATTTGAATACTAACTTTCATCCAAACCCGATCTCTTCTCATAAAGCACAAACTTACATATTTAGCCCTGTTCCTAGCTCTGCTATCTTTAAATTCTCAAAGACAGCTGTCAGCTTTGTCAGGAGCTGAGACACTTAGGGATCCTATTCTAAAAAACAATACTGGCTGTGATACCTTTTAATGACAACGGAAACATTTAACATTTCTGGTAAAACATCATCCTGATTTGTACATATACACCAAGGAGAAAGACTGTTAAGTTCTAAACAGTGCAAGGTTATTATTGTCTATATTTTTTCAAGGGATTGCACTAAACCAATGATTTGAAAAAATACAGTTGGAGAAAATCTCCTCATTGCATCTTTGACTTCCATGTCTGTTTTAAAATACATATTTATAGTGATCATTTGAAATAGGGCAAATAAACAAGTTAGATGATTAAGAAAATGTAAAGGAAGAGAAAATTCACAGTAGTTTGTAGGGAGACAAGGCAGTATCTTTGTTTTGAGACAAAGACTGACGAATAAAACCAGATGTGTTTCTACAATGTGTTTCTGCATGACTGTAGGGATTTGGAAACAGTAGCCACTGCACATGTATTTATATACTTTGTAAAGAGGTACTTGATTTAGCAGTAAAGAATAATAAATATGTCCTGGGCTGTATTATCAGAGGCACAGGTGGTAAACTGAGGAAACTGGTTCTCTCCATTCATTCAGTGTTTATTAGTTCTATACATCTGGAGTACTGCATCCAATTTTGATCTTCCAATACCTGAAAGACATGACAAAACTGGACCAAGGGCAATGTAGGGCCACTACAGTGGGGGCTTTGAGCAGTTTCCCTATAAGAAGATGATGAGGGAGCTGTTCTTGTTCGTCCTGGAGCAAGGATAGCTTTAGGTACAGCAAACAGCAGCTCCTCTACATGAGTAGGCAATGAAAAATGGAGCCAGGCGCAGCACAGTGGCACAAGATGGAACAGAGACAAAGGAAATAAATTGAACCAAGGGAGGCTCTCACTGTGTATAAGGATAAACCTTTTCCTCTATAAGGACACTCAGTCCATGACATAGGCTGCCCAGAGTTACTGTGCATTCTCTCTCTGTGCTTGGGAGTGGATAAGTCCCTGATCAACCATGTCTGACCACACACTTTGAGGTGATCTTGTTTTCAGTAGGAGTTTGAACTGGGGATCTCTTAGAGTCCCTTCCAACCTGAATTATTCTTTTATCCTCTGAAATAACAGCAGACACTTAGAGTAGTCCTAAAAATGTGATTGTATTTTATTTGCTGTTTCATGTGCCATTTTATTCTCTCACTGACCTAAGTTTATCATTTTGACAAAGCAGTGAATTCAGCTATTCCAAAGAGATTTGATTTTTCTCTCATCTATACTGGTGTTGAATATGCAGCAACTTGACTAAATGTAACACTTGAGATGCATTATTTGAGAGTCTGGAAGCTTGATAGACTTTAGATAGTGACCATCTGAGATAAGAGCAGAATGCAATCTTCAGACTGTAGCATTTACTACGACTAAAGGGATTTGTGCTATGTAAACAGAAAGCCAGAACTTTGTCTTTTCATTTACTGTAAATCATTATAAAATGTGATGAGTGAAGTGTGGGTCCTTCTCTTGGTACTTTTTTTTTTTTCCATGAGGAGAACAGCAAACACAGCCGATAAAATATTTTTGGCAGTATGTTAAAATTGCCACAGCTCTAATGATTTGTATTCATGGTATAGTCTTAAACTACCAGTAGCTATAATTCATCATATTTCTAATTTTACAAAGGCACAGATGGCTGTCCACTCTAGTGGTCCCAACATTACTGAGTTCAACATGGAATAGTATGATTGATTAAAAGTTGTAATCAGACATTACTCCATCTAATTGTGATTAATATGAGTTTACTATTTCTGACAATAATTACTTTTATTCTTTCTTTTTAACAGAGAGAATAGAAAGTAAGTAGATTATGGGCTTAAAAAATCAAGACTTTAGGGCCAAATGAAACATTAGTTTTAATTTCAAAAAGGGAACTGCTTTTCATACTTTACTTTTCCGATGGTTTAGGGATTCCTGTTATCCTTTTGATACCAGGTGGCTGTTTTATCAGGATGAGCCATTGTTCCCCGTGGGAAAGGGACAGCTAATAGTATACTTGTACAATTTTCTGTATACCATTTAAAAGGTTTTTTTGCATTCTTTCCCTTTCAGTAGTGCCTAGTAACGTGATTTTTTTTTTTTTTTTAAGAATGTTGGCAATCCTTTGAAGTTAAAATTATATTACCAAAGGCAGTGAAAAATTAATGGACTGATTTCTATTAATGTATTTTGCATTCATCAGAAACACAGTTAATGGATTAATTTTACTTTGGGTCAGGTCATTGTTTCTTTCATACAGGTTTCTCATAGTCAGACATAAATCAGGTCTGTATTGTGATAAAATCCTTGACTTCCATATGGCTCTCTTTTCTTTGGAGGAGCTTGTGAAATTTCCACTTAAATTGATACTATGTCTCTATAGCTTAATTTGCTTCAGGACCGCTGTTTACACAGCAAGGTTTTGATAGGAGGTGAGCTGCAGGAGTGGCTTCTGTAAGAAGACACCACAAGATGCCCCCATGTCAGACACAGTTTCATCCAGCTCCAAATCCAGCTAGACAAAGCTGAGCCCAACAGTGACAGTGGTGGTGCCTCTGTGTAAACATATTTAAGAAAAAGTAAGAGCACTGCAGAGCAGCTGTGAGTTAAAGGAGTGAAAAAATAAGTGAGAAACAGCCCTGTAGACACACAGGTCAGTGAAGAGTGAGGAAAGAGGAAAGGAGGCAGATTCCCCTGCAGCCCATGGAGATCTACTGTGTAGCAGAGATCCACACGCAGCCTGTGAAGAATATCCCTGAAGCAAACGGCTATGCCCTGAGGGAAGCTGCAGACCTGCAGAGGAGATCCTGAGCAAGAGCAGACTCCTGGCAGGAACTGCAGCCCGTGGAGAGGAACCCACGCATGAACAGGTTTTCTGGCAGGAACTGTGACCCTGCTGGGGACCCCCTCTGGGGCAGTCTGTACCCCAAAGGAATGTATCCTCCAGAAAGAACTGATGCTGAAACTGAGGGAGCCACCCCATTCTGGAACAGGGTAAGAACGTGAGAAGGACCTGTTATGGTAGGATACAACTTGTTCGTTTTTATATCCTCAGTGAAACATCTTCATTCGCCATCTTCCCTTCTGAAACAAGATCTAGTCTTTCAACAAGCTGAGGGATGCAGGCAATGAAAGCAATAGAGGGAAGCTAAACATAACATTTGGGCAGAGATTTCACAGGATTGTTGCTGTTCCTCAGCATATCTTGTACTGCTTTTGGCAGATAGATCTTATGAAGCCCAAGGCAGAACTTAGAGCTCCTTCCCTTGAGTGGAACGCTTACAGCAGGCCTCTTTGGTCTTGTTACCACTGTTTCTCTAAAGGTGGAACAGGCAAGTATGGTTCTTTCCTTAGCTTCAGGTTAAATTTTCTCTTATTTTATTCATACTAATAAATCCTTCTTATTTTATTCTCCCCATATCTCTCTATTTTAATCTTCATGTCTCTAAGAATTAAATTTCTTTTTTTTTTTCTTATATCACAGTACTGCTGCTCATATGATGCTGTTGTTTTCTTTATGTGGATGCCTTTGGCTAAGAAACTAATTTCATGACAAAAATAACAAATATTTCTAAGGAAGAACTTGTAGAATTTATATTTATAAAATTTAGCAGATTTTTTTTTCCAATTTGTTTAAAAAAACAAATTTTCTTTTTTTTTTCTGTTTAACAAGATACACTGCATATTATCTTAAGTTTTAATTTCAAATGGATGATACTTTCTAAGACCAATGATTCTACTAAAATCATAGCAGCAGGAAGATGGATGGTGAGATGTCATGTGTAGAGGAAGGTTGGGTTTTAAGACTTGAGTGGCTGTGTGCAACTTTTCCCAAAAGATGATCAGTCCTGTATAATTACAGCTGGTATGTGCTGTATCACATGGTGTTGAAAACTGCTATCATGAGAAATGGCTAATTGGCTATTTGATTAATAGCTCTCCACCAGACTCCATCTGTAGTGAGATTTAGCCTACTGTTCTCAAAGCTGGCTGAGGAATACTTCACCAAAACCTATCTGAACAGCTACAAGGAACAAAATCATTACACAGTGAAAAAATAGTTATGATTGAGCAAAAGGTGTCAAGTATATGCAGCGTCTGTCAGAGGGTCGTAGTTCTTTGCCACTGACTTCAAAGTCTTTTCACAATGGTGCAGTGACTGGTTTGTCTTTTAAAGAAAACATTTTCATTTTCTTGCATTGTAAAGAGAAAAGAAAGAAAATATCCATAACAAGCAAAAATCCTTTCCAAAACCACAGTGCTAGATAAGTTAGGAATGCCAATGTACTTCTATATTAGCCAAAATGAATGTGAGAAGGGCAGTAATATGGAGCCAGCTGCCACTCTAGAAGCAATGCAATGATAAAGTTGCCTGTAGCCCTAACCCCTTTTTTATGTACAGAGAGACAAGTATAGTTGAGCAGGCAGTTGTCTGTGCATTGCAGTATCCAGGATTTGATAAGTGTTTTAACAAGCTGGCACAGGATGCTAGTTAAAATGAAAACCAGGACCTAACAGTCTCTTATTATGGCCACTAAACAAGTGGGGAGGAGTTCAGTGAACTAGATCTACAAATACTACATTCTACATATATGCCTTCTTATCCTGATGATTTTGTTTGTTTGTTTGCAATACATATGTTAACTTGGGAAAAATGACAATGAAAAACACTACTGTCAGAAAAGTAAGCTGCAAAGCATAAAACACATAGAAACTTTAAAGATTATGGATTATCCTAGTTGGGGGGTTTTTTGTATGAGACCAGTGTCTAACAGGTCTGTGAATGTAGTCAATATAAAAGGTAGACAATATAAAAATGGTAACATGCTTCTGCATTTGCATCACCTCTTTTAGAAAGCAAAGAGACGTGTATTAAAAACTGTTGTAAATTGCTTCACAAGGAAGTATCAGCAGTGTCCAGCAAAGTGCACCTACAAAGCAAGCTTTATATGCTTGGAGCCTAGCAACTAACTCTATATACTTATTAGCTATCCTTTTGAATTCTATAGCTCTCTAACAACACTAACAACAACAAAATCCAAACTGGATTTCATACAGTTTCTTTACAGCTGACCAAGTTTCTGAAGACTTTCAAAGAGACATTGATACTGAGAAAATATTTGCGGAGGCATAGTGCAATGGTCTTACAGAACAAGTCCTTCTGGATAGAAAGTCCGTAGAGAGGCAGTAGAAAAGGCTGATCCACATGTATTCAGCTTTAAACTTCAGTCTAAGATCTACCCCATCCATTCAAGTCACAGCAATACTGCTGTTTCTCACCTGATAGAGAGCAGCTCCTGGTACAATGCTGTATACTTTAAACATACGTAGGGAATATATTCCTTCCTAAATATATAAGCTGCTTTGCCAATGTACACAGAAGTTCCAGCAGCAGTACACAGGAAAAAAAGCAGCACATCCAACTGGACCTGCAATAATTCTCCATCTGATGCCTAGTAACTCAATGAATCAGGCTGCAGATAAAATTTTGTACATTTTGGGTCTTTAAGGATAATTAAAGTGAAAGCTTTATTCTTTTGAAGGATCACATTCTTATCTTTTACCTACTTCTCCCAGTGGTTAGTGTATTTTGTGAGTATTTATCAAGGTTGTTGCAACTTTAGAAAATAGCCCATCTCCAATTCCTTAATACCTATTTCCACCAGAAAAGTTTTTATTCTAATAGTTTAAATTTATAGTTTAACATAAACTGTAATTTCATCTTTTTGTTTTGAAAAGTATTATCTCTCTATATATACAAAGATATATACATGAATCTATATGCAACTTTACTAACCAGGACAAACTAACAGCAAGTACTCCATGCGTGCATGATTTACAGTATTTGTGACCTATGTTACGTTAAAAACACTGCTACATCTTCTCTTATCAATAGTACAGCCTAACACACTGTGAGCATAACTATTTTCAGCACTGTTTTCCTGCTTGCTGTATATGGACAATGGAAGAATGTACAAAGAAAAGCACATACCACAGCTGTTCCATCTTTTTTCAATTAAGTACCCTAATGCTTCAGTATTTTTCATTCTGTTTTTTGTGAAAAGTTAGGTGCTTTTTCTGTACATACAAAGGAACAGCTTGCAATACCCAAAAAAAATAAACCAGTAAAAAGAAAGAAAATTTTTGTATTCTTCATGCCTTTGAAGCTATATATTAAGTTGAAAGACTTACTGAAAGAAGCCCCAACAAACCAGATAGAATTAGTTTCTTCTAGAACATATTTTGAATTCACTTAAAAATCTGTAGTTTTTTGACTCATGTATTTTTATACTGAGAATGCAAGTAAATTGTTTACTGGCAAATGAAATTTCATTCTGTAAGACTTTCTAATTTTCAGAGAAGGATTAGTTTTATATTAGAAAAAGGTGTGAACTACTTAATTGTAGAAGAAATTTGTATGCTTTTTTTTTGTTTGTTTTTTGTTAGAATGACACTATCTTTAGTAAGATATCTTAAATAATATATACATAAAAAATAACAGTTTGAGGGTTTTTTTGAAGTGCATATAACAACAGAATGCCTCTATGACTTAGAGGCATTGGAATGAAAACCAGGCCTAAGCAGGATGTACCATGTATATTTTCACTAGTCTAAATTAATATTATAACCATCACTAGCATTGGGGTTTTTACAATAACGCCTGTTCTAGCCAGTTGAATTTGCCGAGGACATTGAAAAGTATTTAAACATTAAGGATTAAACAAGAGAACACATTTGATAAAGACCCATATCTTCTGAGTAGAGGATTGAAATGTTGGAAAATATCAAAGAACACTGACATACAAAAGAAAATAAGGAGGGAATTACAACATGACTACTAATGTAACAAGATACTGTGTCACTTCTTTGGTTGAAAGGTGGTGACAGATATGTGAATTTATTATTATTAATTTAGTATAGCCTTGTATCCACTGCAATCTTATATGTTTCCTAGTGTTGTATACATGTGACAGTGTGTAGGGCGCATGCAAATCACATGTAGGGGCATACAAATCACACAAATGCATGTAAGCCACCAAAAAATAACCGCAGTATTACAGATGAAATGAAAGAGTGTCCTATGGGCCTTGCAGAGTAATGCCTCCAAAAGAATGAAATTCGTCAAGGGTTTTCTCTTACAGCGCTCTGCTGACAGCCCTGCCATTTATAATCTTTTTTTCCCAAAAAAAACATGCAGTGCCATTCAGACAGAGTCCACTGCCTGAAAACTTCTCAGTCACTAGGAGTACACATATTATGTCCAGACCTGTTTGACTTATTCATCAGTGGCTTGGATGAAGGGACACATGCCTCTGCAGCAAGTTTTCTGAGGATACGAAGCTATGAGGAGTGGCTGATACCCCAGAGTGCTGTGCAGCCCTTCAGAGGGCCTCGTGACATTGGAGAGATGGGCAGAGAAGAGCCTTCTGAAATTCAAAAAAGGCAAATGCAGTGTCCTGCACCTGAGGAGCGATAACCCCACACCCCAGAACAGGCTGGGGGCTGACCTGATGGAAAGCAGCTCTGCAGAGAAGGATCTGGTGGTCCTGGTGGACGACAAGCTGTCCAAGACCCAGCAGTGTGTCCTGTGGTACATCAGGAAGAGCACTGCCAGTAGGTTGAGGGATGTGGTCCTGCTCCTCTACTCAACCCTGATGAGGTTGCACCTGGAGTGTCATGTCCAGTTCTGGGCTTCCCAGTACAAGAGACATATGCAGCTTCTGGAGCAAGTCCCGTGGAAGGCTACAAAGATGATTAGGGGACTGGAGAATCTCTTGTTTTAGTGTAAGCTAAGGGAGCTGGGCCTGTTCAAATTCAAGAAGAGATGACTGAGATGGGATCTCATCAATGCACACAAATATGTGAAGGGAGGGTGTCAAGAGATTGGACCAGGCTCTTCTAAGTTATGCCAAGCAATAGGACAAGAGGCAACAGGCAGAAACTGATGCACAGGAAGTTCTACCTGAACATGAGGAAGAGCTTCTTTATTGTTTAAGTGACCGTGCACTGGAACACGTTGTCCAGAAAGGTTGTGGAGCCTCCCTCACTGGAGGTTTTCAAGAACCATCTGGATACAGCCCTGTGCAATGTGTTCTGGGATGACCCTGCTCAATCAGGAAGGTTGGACCAGATGGCCCACTATGGTCTCTTCCAACCTTATCCATTCTGTGTTAGCATGCCAACATACCAAAATTCCCAAATAATAATGATTTATAGTGATTTTTAAGTTTATTTATCTTCTTGCTTTATTTTTGTCATTTTACCATTAGAACACAGGAGAAATAGGAAAAAAATGGTGAAATGAGAATCAGTAAAGACAAAACACTTCAAGAAAAAGCCTGAAGGGCTGAAGAGCTATACAATGGTGATAAAAATATCATCACTCTTCAATAAATAGGTCTGTCCACTGGTAATGTTAACTGGCCTCAATTTTCTGGAGATCTTGAAAAATGGGAGAAACATCCTCAGACGAGAATTGTAGTTTTTAAAAATAAATATATTTAATATTAATTCTGAGTGGTTGGCATCACATAATATAACTCTACTGAGACCAGAGAAGACTTAACCTTTAAGCTTGTGGTTTTTTGAAACAAAAGCCAGAGAGGAAACCAAAGAAATAAAACTTGCAGCTTAACAATTTCAACTGAGCTATATTCAAGTGCTTCATCTTACCAGTGTTTTGCAGACCAGAAAGCTAGTATGAATTTAAAGCAGTGTATTAAGAGTAATGAGAATTTATGATGTGTGTGGCCTAATATTAGAGATTAGTAATTTGAATGAGAAATTGACGTGTGTTTATTTATCTATGGGCAAATTAACTCACTTGGTGACCTTTCTCCACTTATCTACAACACAATGTATCTATTTTTAAACCACAATTGTATACCATTTTACATCTAATAATATTACCTGATATCACTAAAGCTACCCAACATGACCCAGGTTGAGCTGTTACATGATTTACATCAGTCATAATAATGATCATTATGATCACAATACACTCCCTAAAATCTGTTTTGTCCTTCTGACAAAGCAGTTTTCTGGATGCACTGATTCTGATGAACTGCTATTTGAACATCTAGCTCTTGAAAGAATCTTAAAACGTGACCTGTGATTTTCTTTTTTAAAAAGAGAATTTTAAAATTATGTTTTTATTCTTCAAAAGGTGAGACACATTTTGTTGAAAAAACCTGATCTTGAGAATGTACAAGGGCTATGAGTAAAATAATCTTTCAAGTGGGGCTATTTTCAGATTTCTGACCCCTTAGAATAATTGGTTATTAAAATATTTTTATGTCAATTAGAGCATGAACTCATTCTTGTATTTAACTCTTGGCAATCATTTTTCATCAATTTCTCAAGGACAACCTGGCACTGCAGCAGGAGATCCAAAATTTTTCTTTCTTTGATTCTGACTTAGATATCAATTTCCTGATAGTAATTTCACTTACAGAAGAAAGGGTTGCAGATAATACATATTTTTAGTGCTGAGAATTCTGCCAAGGTATTACAATTACATTGACTCTCCAACTACTTTGTTTTATTTAAGTATATGAAAACAACATTACATGGGATTTATTATTTTTTCTTCCTGAATTCCTTCTTAACTCTTCTTAATTCTAAGTGAACTTTATTTTGAAAGATTGGGGACTGTTTGTTTATATTATGTTACATTTTTCCTATGTTTCACAAAGTAAAATCTTCCTGAGAAATCAGAAATCATGTAGAAACAAAAGCACATGAAAATTAATATATTCAAATACCTCTAGCAGAACTCTGCAGCACCTTGTGAAAATGCAGTGTAACAAGATACAAAAATATTTTTCCATCTTTTCCTCTACTCACCTGCCAATCACAATTACAGCCCAGTTA
This sequence comes from Falcunculus frontatus, assembly GCA_013398115.1. Classification (NCBI taxonomy): domain Eukaryota; kingdom Metazoa; phylum Chordata; class Aves; order Passeriformes; genus Falcunculus; species Falcunculus frontatus. The sequence goes on from VZRV01001914.1 coordinate 580,610, forward strand.
AAGTGATTTCCACCATTACAAGTTGCACTGTGTCTGGGTGGAAAGCTGCTAGCTTTCTTCATAACAGCCCATCTGGTGCTGTATTTTGGATTTATAGCTAAACCAATGTTGGTAACACAACAGTGTTTTGATTGTTACTGAACAGTGCTTGCACAGCATTAAGGCATTTTTTCCCACACTGGGCATCCCAGAATTAGGCTACAGGTGGGCCAGAAATTGAGGGGCACTGCCAGGACAGATGACTAAAATCAGCTAGATATTCCATATCATGTAACATGATCAGCAACAAAACCTTAGTTAAAGGAAGAAGTGGGGGGACTCTTCTGGCTTTGCTGCATTTTTTTTCTTTCTTCTTTCTATTCTCCTTCCTGCTGGGAGTCAAAGGAATGAGCAAGCAGCTGTGTGGATGATCAGCAGCTGGCCAGTATTACCCCTTAACACAGCCTTAAGTTCCCAAGCTCTGCTCTGACTTAGGAGCACATATATCAGGGCTGGCCTGAGCTACTTTCAGCTCCTGACTCGGGTCCAAATGCCTGTTATCTCTGCTGCCTGAGCTCTGATGGTGCCTCTGGGGAAGCAGTTCACTGTCCAGCGAACAAGAGCCCCTGGAGAAGGCTGTGAGGGCACACTTACACCTCATCTGGGAGCAGGCAGCAGCCTGGAACAAGAAAACAATCTCAAGGAAATGCCAAGACTGAGGATGAAGGGAATGCACCATTAGTGATGAACCTCTCCCTGCGTAGGTCCCAGGGCAGTAGGAGCTTTCTATGACACCCTCACTTCTGATCAATGAAGATCACCCCACTGACATTTGGGGAGAGAGCATGAACTCAACAAAAGGGGCAACCAGCAATATAGGTAAATAAAACTATTTTAACTTTATTGTGGATGAGGCTATTCCTGATTAGGACTATTAAGATGAAAATATAATGGGAATACCAAAATAACTTCACTTATGTAATGTGCTCTCTTTTGGTCATAAAAAGAACTGGTAACACTGCTACCATTATTCCATGAAATTCAGATTCCAGGAATGGTAAGAGAAAAATATTTCTGCTTCTAGCATAGTAAAACTGGACATAAGTGATAACATTCCTGCAATGAATATGTTTCAAAGTAGCATTTCTAGGAATCAAATCATCATACAGATGTCAACTGATATTTTTCAGGCTGCTATTTGCAACTGAGGTTTTGCCTCATACCTTGTATGTTAAACTAAACCCATATTTTTAGACTTCATTCTTTTGGTAGTAGGAGGAAAAAATGTATTTCCAGGGAACATTGTTGTATTGGTAGATACTTAAGATAAAAAAGAAAAAAACTCCTGATGAGAGGAAAAAGGTGTCTATCTTAAGTAAAACGTTTAGGAATTTCTGCAAAATGACATTAAAATTGAACAGCAGTCTGATGTGTAGCAATGATATTCTCCTTTTAGATGTTCTTAGTCATCCACTGAGCAGTCATTCACTGAAACCATTGAGATTTAAGTGTAAATCTTAATGGATAACAAAAGTACTGATGGTCAACATTCCTGATTTAATATTTCAAAAATTACATCACTATATATTGCTGTTCCTTGCATTGGACTTCAATAAAAGAAGCCTTTGAGACAATAGTTATGATAGATATCCATTATAGATGGAGCATTATGTCAATTATAGATAATATTATGTTATTATATTATAAATTAAAGGCCATGTCTTATTATGCAATCATAAAAATGCCTGTCAACACTACAGCTAGTGATTTAGTACTGATTTATGGGGCAAGGGTAGCTGGAAACACAAAATGCTTAAGAAAAAAAATCCCTGATTTAATACATTTTTTACCAAAAGGAATTTCTTCATGTTCATTGGTTAGAGAGCACACCTGAATGTAGTTAGAAAACTGAAATCCAGTTCTTTGAGGTAGAGCAGACAGCTACCAGTGCGGGGTTCCTACTCTCTTCCATACCAACTTGCATCTAGGAACACAGTGGTATCATTCACCTATTCTACAACATTATTACTCTAAGATCTCAAAAAAAACCCCAAAAAACAAACAAAAAAATAAACTGACAAAAAACCACCAAAACAAAAAAAAAAACTACCCCCCCCAAACAAAACAAAAACACCACAACCAAAAAAGCTAAGTTATTAAAACCCTTTAAACCCTCTGAGAGTTACCAAGATTTTCTTGTGCTATGATATGCCTCAAACCAGGAATTCAAGCATCTTCTAGCTTTTCTTGTGTATACAGAAGTAATCCATGGAGCCTCCCCCAAGCAAATAGCTGTTTTTCACATTTCATAATACCTGGAAACATTTTTAGCACATTCTTTTGTCATCACTCATATGACTCATATAGATTTAGGCATTTTAGTTTTCATTTTACTTTCAAGGATGTCTGTTGATGAGTAACTAGGAAGCAGTTCAAACTCTGCATGCTTTTCACTTCATCATCTCAACTTGGCTGAAGTAAAGAGTGCACATGAAATATTTATATTACATACCAGAAATGTTTCCTGCAGGGAAATAGCAGAAGACTGGATTCAGTCCTGGCGTGGTTCTATAGCACTTCACCAACATAACTTTCACTCCTACTACTAGAGACCAAAATCTCAGGCACTCAGCCTTCCATTTTGCTAAACACACCTCTTATTTACTTAACTTACAGCAGTTAATTCTGGTATAAAAACAAATAAGTCACTGTAAGAAAGAAAGTAAGACAAAGTTTGTGAGAGACCATTTAGTACTTGGACATCTATCCTCTCAGGGAGCAGCAAGGAACAGCATCTCCCTAAGGGCTGGGAAGCCAACAGGGATATCATGGCCAGCAGAGACAGAAGCCAGAGCCTCATCTCCCAGTACTCAACCAAGACAAGCAGGACAAAACCTGAGATTGTGGCTCAACCCAAAGCCCAGACCACAGGGCAATAGTGCAGCCATGACACAAGTCTGAGGTCAGGCTGTTGGCCACAGTCAGGATCGTGTCCATTGGACCTGCCAGGCAGAACCGAGCTCAAGCCAGCCACAGGTCAAACTCCAGCCCCAAGGTTCCTGTAGGGAGGCACAGCTGAGCCACACAGTTTAGGGAGAGAGGAGGTGCCCAGGGCAGAGCTTAAATAGAGCTCCTGGCCCATGGCTGTGAGTGGAGTTCTCAGGTGAGGTTGATTGGTGTAATTAAGACTAACTAATGCGGTCACCAACCTGACACATTCACTGTCTATCCTTCTAAAAGATTTCCAATATGTACTTGTACTGTAGCATCTGACCACTTCAAATGCATGTTATTAGAGGTTTTTGCCAAGATTTCAGAGATCTTTCTTCTTTTCATGGAATAGAGTTTTCATTCTGGATTTTCTATACATTATTAATTTCTGATTGGCCTACCGTTTTCTTGCTTTATTTTTTGTTTTGTTTTGTTTTATTTAAATTGTGAATTTGTTTGGGTTGTTGTTTAGAATACATAGAATTCACTTGATAATCCATTCTTTTTTTCCACTTCTTTTCACTGTAAGAATTTCCACTTTCTTTTCACTGACTGAAAAACCCTGGTTCAGTCAAGCCTGATACACCAGGCTGGTGCTATGACACTGCTAAAAGGCTTCAGGGATTAACATCACTTTTGGAGGCATACATACAGGCTATGCTATGGCCACAACAGCCCCAGGAATAAAAGGTCCTTTCTAATTGATCTATGAATGTAGTAAAACCAACGAACAGCAAGGCTAAAGGGAATCTTATTTTCCTGAGCAGTCAAAACCCCACAGGATACACAGAATCAGAGAGAAAACTGACAGTAACTTTTAGATTTCTGGCAACTGCTGTGAGCCAAACAGCTGCTGCTGACAAACCAGGGAATACAGTATCTCCCTTCTGCCCTCGTATCCCATATCTCAGCTGTAAGGTACAGCTGCACAGTTATTTCCAGGTGGAAATGAGTGTGTTCTGGATGTATTCTGAGCCTGAAGGATGGGATAATTTCCAAACCAGAAGACATGTTGCTAGGTTAGCATGATCTTGAGCTATTAAGCCTTGCTGACAAGCTGCACATGAAACACAAGTAGATGCCCCAAGGGTAAGGGTTGAATTTTTCCTCCCTTCCTGCAGAGTATTGTATGGATTTACGTCTAATTCCCAGTTCTTCATGTATACCTTTCCTGCATCTGTATGTTGATAGGACAGCTGTTCTCAGCGTTTTAAGGATGTTTAGACCTTCCTCAAGTGAATTAATGCCCAGTGTCAAATACAGAGATTCTTGATTCATAATATATATCAAGAAGGTAAAATGTCACGTCTATTACTTGTTTCCAGAATGTATTTGTATATTCATCCTCAGGAAAGGATTAAAAATTCCTACATACATAGATATTTTCTATTCTTTCCTACCACTAAGCTGTTGAATAGCAGAAGCTGTTCAAGTTTTTGAGAGGAAGGAGAAAAAAGAAATGTTTTAATGTAGATATTGAAAACAAAACAAGCCCAAAATTAAGTCTCAGATAATGGTAAAGAAACGTAAGAAATGCTCTAAAGGATAAAATTACTGTGAAGCACTTGAAGCAACAAAGCAAATGTTTATAAAATGTTTAACTGCTTTTTTAATTTAAGGTACATGATTTACTTCTATAACATGAACTTTATGAGTAGCAAAAATCATTATGCAAGAACAGTCTTGCCTATGCTGACAATTTTATTGTTATAATATTTGGTGGTTTTCCTGAAGCTGTGGATTCCAACATTATTACATTTCATGATACTCAGTTTTAATTTAAAAAATAAAAAATATTTTTATTGGTCTTGAGTTTTAGAGAAAAGCATGTTTATATGCTAAATATTCAAAACTCAGAAAACAAATAAGAAATATGGAATAAATAGAGCTTAAGAACTAATAAATCTGCAGGTATTTTAATCCAGTCAAGTATTTTTTATAAGATCTTATTTCAATTTCTGAGCAGCTGAGATTATCACTTATACACAATTTCATAACTCCTGTTTTTCCATAAGATATTTGTAACACACAGAGCTGAAACAAAAGCTTCATGTTATAACGTCATCTTTGGGTTCATTTTTATGGTGTATCCTTAGAGGTTTTTCACTCATGTTCCAAAATGTGTTTGCAGGAAATCATCACTACAGTCAGAACCATGTCAGGAACTCAAACTTAAATAAGAAAACTTTTAAAAAACCCTTTTTATTAGGAAAATCATGCACCCTCAATTCAATTCAGCAAACCTCCAGGTCCACATCATGTCTTGTTTCTGTCTTCTAAATGGAAACGTCTTCTAAGTGGTAGTTGTTTCATTTTTACAAACATAGAAAATACAATGTGATGACATTTTTAAATGCTTTCTTAATGACAGTAATGCTAAACACTTTAGCAGAGACTAACCAATTAAAAGGAACTGAAGACAAGCATAGGTGCAGAAGTCTAACACCATATAGCACTCCACATCTTTGCTGTTATCATGAGCACTTCAGAGGCATCTAAAATTATACACTGTGCAAAAAAAATACACCACCAATACAGAAGTATACTGGTTTTTATCTCTTCCTTAAATGTCATCTAAGCTCTCAGAGGAACCTAGACCATGCTTCTTTCACTGAACTCTCAGTGGGGAGAGTGCTGCCTCAGGGAAGTTGAGATGTCCTCTCCTTCAGGCTTGGAAGGTTTGAGCTGATAGCTCTCTCCTCTTAGACCTGGCCTTGACTTTCATTCTCCCTTTGGAAGAAAGTATAATGAGGGAACATAAAGGAGGCATTACTTTAGTTCCCATTCCTAAAACTGTTCTCATTTTTAATCAAATGACCACTGAAGTACCCCATCTCCTTGGCAGACGCAGAAGGACAAGCCTTCGTGCTTGCTCCTCCCACTGTAAGAATCAGAAAGCCAGAGAATTTTCAAATCCTAATGTTTTTGGTAGGTTTTAGGACAATTTATAATTTTGGACTGTGCAACAGTATAGGCTCTGAGATTCCTGTTCATGCTAAAAAGATTTATTTAGTACATACTAGTATCCTAGAAAGCATATTTGTTTCGGGAAACCTTTGAAACAGTTTTCTGAGATTCTAATTTATAAGCTTAAAAAGTTTCAAAATACTGATTGTCAACTTTTGAAAATCAATAATTTCCTCCAGGTTCCTAAGTCTGGTCCCTTTTCTTTTTCTTTCCCCAAAGGTAGACACCAAAACACCTTTGAGAACTTGGGACTGAATGATAGGAGGCAACAAGAGTTAGTCACCCAATGTACACTGGTGCCTTGAGGACACACATCTATATATTCCTGTGTCTGAAAAGTTTTAGAAAATATAGGATTTTGATTCATGTGTGCAGAAGCAAACAGCTGAGGTTGTTTTAGAGGAATTAACTCTGAACTGAGGTAGAAAACAGATCACTGTGGGGTGTTGCCATCTTCAGATGCTGAAGAAATTTTGCCAGATTTCATCTACCAGCCTGGCAGCTCCTAAATCACAGAGATATTTTTGAAAATGTTACCTACACTCTGTTGTGACTAATGATAGCTGAGACTCTAGAGAGCAATTTGGAGGTCATTCTGTGCTTCTGCCTCTATTTCATCAGTCCTCTCATGGGGCACACTCCATGCTTTGGGAAATAGTTAGGAATTTGTTGTGTTTGAAGTGCTTTGAAGATGAAAACCACTGTAGATTAACAAGCTTTAGGTTTCAATTACTCTGATTATACTTCACAAAATGTTATTTATTTATTTCAGAAGTAGCATAGATCTTGTTGGTATTCTGATTTTTGACCCTACTGAATAAAAGGAAGGATAAACATTTCCAGTTCTTTTCCATTTAGTCATTACTCTTTTCCCTCTATCTTATATGTGGGTTGTAAGAAACAGAAAGGTAGGATGTTTTACTCTCTTCAATACAAAAATTTTCTTGAGCATTATCTAACTTGTAGTTTGAAAAATCTTTTACTAGCAAAATGAGTTGATTTGGCACAATTTGAAGCACTAAAGGTTTTCATCTTTTTTACACCAAAAATCTCCTTAAACATCCTAAAACCAAATATTCTTGGAGTCCCATTCGCCCATTGTAAAAATTTTAACAGCCTATAATCCCACCCTGCACTTGGCCTCCAGATCATCTTCCAAGTCAAATCCTTTTCAAATTCTATTCTCTGGTCTCTTCCCTCTTTTAACAATTTTGAATTCCAGATAAGAAGGCTCCTTTCCATTCACCTCTGGCTAAGAAGAAGTGTAGGGGAATGACTACAGCAGTTCACTGCAATTAAACAAGGAGGTTGTCCTGTGGTTTCACCTCTGAGGCCTGATCAGAGTCATTGCACAGTGCGTAGAAGGGAACAGCTAGAATGGCAGGAACAGCTCCCCCTGTGTCTCAGGGAATAGGAGCATGTTCAATCTGTTTGGAATCTGAGGGGATTTTGGCTGCTAACACCTGCTCACAGTGCACCATAGTGATTTTAGGCAGCAGCTCTCCAACAGGAACTCTGAGCTAAGGTGCATCTGTAGTCTAATGCAGCCAGGCTGAAAGATTTCCAAACACATAAGCTAAGAACCATGTCTAGTCTTTCCAGCTGCAGATGACTTTTCTATGTAAAACACTGCATATCTAAATTGAAAGTGCATGTATAGGTTATAATAAGTCAATTACATCAGTATAGATGACTTTCAACTGCAAATCATGTAAAAACCAATCACAACTAGTGATCCATATCCCATCTTAAGGCTTCTGCTTCAATTTTCAGCTAATAGCAACTGTGCCATTCTCTACTCAGAAGTACCAATGCAACAGCTCTATATATTTTTTGACAGACTTAGTGTACAGAAATTAGAATTTGTCTTATTCTAATACTCAGTAATTATACAGCTAGTAAACAGCTAGCCAGCTAATAAGGCCAAGTAATGCAATGACCTATGGTTTAAGACTAAACATGAGGAATAATAACCAACTATTTTTCAGGATACACATGCCTAATCTTCATTTTCTTTATCTAGGAGAATGCTGATTAGAGTCAGGTTCCTGTCACACTCCATGTTCTTCACTGAATAGCAGAGAGCAACCTACCAAAATACAGCTGGTGAGTAAAAGCATTACACTGTCTCTGTAAAGTAAGAGATGAGCAACTTTACACACCTATACACGATAGAGCCTGGATATTGCAGTCCTTTTATGTTACGTACACTGAGAAGCAGGATCTAGTCCTATCCTTCATAGAATCATAGAATCATCCTTCGACCAAACACTGCTTTGTCAACTAAATCAAACACTAGGTGCCATGTCCAGTTGTTTATTGAATACTGCCAGGTATGGTGACTCTACCACCTCCCTGGGCAGTCCTTATCAAGGCTTGACAACGCTTCCAGTGAAAAAATTCTTCTTGATGTCCAACCTGAACCTCCCCTGGCATGCCAGAGTCCATTTCCTCTTGTCCAGTCACCAGCTGCCTGGGAGAAGAGGCCAACGCCATATGGCCAACCCCAACATCCTCCTTTCAGGCAGTTGTAGAGAGCAATAAGGTCTCCCCTGAGCCTCCTTTTCTCCAGGATGAACAACCCCAGCTCTCTCAGCTGCCCCTCACAGGACTTACTCTTTCAACAATTCACCAGCCTCGTTCTCTGAATAGGATCCAGCACATCAATGTCTTTCCTGAAGTGAGGGGCCCAGAACTGAACACAGGATTTGAGGTATGGCCTTAACAGGGCTAAGTGCAGAGGTACAATCATTTCCCTAGGTGATTAAACAAAGATGTTCACATTTTTGCAATCTGCTCCAGGACACTGAATCATTGTTCCCCCTACCTGCTGATCAACTGCAGCTGCAGAGGACTTACAGTGCTGGAAGCACATAACATGGTTCTTCTGATGGATGTCAAAAATAATTTTTTTAAAATTTCATAGAACAGTGTGAAAAGTGTGGTGTACAGGACGAGACCTGTGACATGAGTCTATTTGATAGTGAATAGCAAAAACATTTTTGGGTATCTGAACCAGGAGGAAGGAGAAAAATTTAGTGCTGCCCCATCCATCTTTCCTATTGCTGAGGAATGAAACGAGGAGCAATCAAACCAACAGCCAAGAAATACTCTGTGAAACCTTATTTCCATAGTCTTTCTAGGTTTTCATAGTTTCACAAATGTGTATTTCAAGGTATTTGATGCCAATCTGTATATATTTCAAATATTTACTGTTTATTTTTGGCTTTGTCCTGTAATGATTATGATTTTTCAGGATAAGACAATGGTAATCCATTAACATTTAACATTTTGCTTTGTATGCCTTCTACATCCATGTGGTAAATCAGCAGGTGTTCTTTGAATTGCTGGAAGGCATGCAACCTTGTAACTTTGTAGAAAGTCTGTAGAGAAGAGTTTTCCAAATTTTCTTTCCAGGTTAGCAATCTTTTTCAAAGTTTTATTCAGGCATTTGACCTCTGTTTTCTTGAAGGCAGAATGTTCTTTACTGCCTGTATATAAAACCTCTCCTTCTGAGAAAAATAAGATTTTGACAATCTCCTGAAAAAAATGAGATCGTTTGTTGTATGTTGAAAATATTATAATTTTAACAGTATATGTGACTCAAATTGAGTTTATAAATTTTATTTCAGATAATCTGCCAAGGTAGTAGGATAGTAAATACGTCAGTTGTGATCTTAAATGCAAACAAAAAAAGTTCTAATAATTTCTAAAATTGAGAAGGAGCTTGTAATTACAGTATATAAATCAATGCCTTTTTAGCATAAGACTGGCTTCAAACTTAAACAACTTTAACTTCAACATGCAATTCTGGCCACCAGCAGATTTCTCATATGTACAGTTTTGTCCAAACAGTTGTTGATGCTTTCCATGAAACAATTGTATCCATTGAAAAATAAACAGTGACCAAGCCTGTCATGGATATTTTGTAAGAAAAGTTCATTTTGTAGAATAGAATGCTGTTGTAGAAATAAATGTAAATATTTGGGATTGTTGGGTCACCTTGTTATCAGAAAAACACATAGTTTTCAGATGAATGAGATGTGTTAAATTGTAGTTCTAAATTGCTCTCCTGCATTGTAGTACGTACGCTTGTAATCTGTGCAAGTACTCTGTATCATCATTTATCTGGGCATCTGGTAGAGATAAGGGCAGACGAGATAAGCAGCCAGCCATCACAATTTCAGTTTCTGTTCTATACTCTCTGTCATACATAAATGGAAGTATTCTCACTGATCATCAGGCAAATTGAATTCCTGTTTATCTGAATCCTTTTATTGCTAAGTGTCATCAAGGAGCTTTGATCTGATTTCAGTTAGAATCAATATACTCAAAGAGTTTCTTCAGTTTCCCAAAGCCCTTAAACAATACAGTGATTCTTTTTCACAAGTGGGATACAATTTATTAGCTGCTTCTCTTTAAGTGTTCTTGACATAAATGTTCTTCTTGGTTTTTCTTCATGAGTTTGAGTAGGTGTGAAGTGAATTCTGCTGTCTTTTCAACCACTGTCATAATGGTAGGTAACATGGAATCAAACTGTGCGTGCTTGTCTGTTCAGAGTGAAGTCTTTAATCAGGCTGAACCTTGTTTGTGTCTTATCTACCCAAAGGCAGGTTGGTGTTTTCCCAGAAAAATTATCTCAACAGCTAAACTTATTAAAACATAAGTAGGAAATAACTCCACTAGAATATAAAAGTATAAGAGAGTGTAATATTTCTTATGTGTGGTGGGATGTGGCCGTGGTAACAATTTAAGTTTCTTCTGACAAGTAATGGTACTAAGAAACTCAACTGCCTGCCTGAAACAACATTTGGCAAAGTTAGATTTCAGTCTTTCAGTGTTGTGGCACTGCATCTTTTGAAGTGCAGTAACATCCAGATGAAACTGAACTTGACAATGGTTATTGAGAATTATGGATGTCATTTGTCTAAAAAGCATTTCATGCTGAAGCAACTTTATTTAGTACACACTTAAAATAGAAAAATCCATCATATGTAACAAATGCGGGGACATTTCTGCTGCCTTATGCAGCCTAATCTGTTGATACACAGTCTTGAAAACCAAAACTACAAAATGTCTTGACACTGTCAACTTCTACAACTGCTTCAGTATGTGCAGTTCAATCACCACTGCAGCTAACCTGGTTTGGATAAAATAATTAGTGTGTCAGATTTCACCATGGCTTTCTTTCTTTCTTTCTTTCTTTCTTTCTTTCTTTCTTTCTTTCTTTCTTTCTTTCTTTCTTTTACTTTGTGCATGAAAACTGAAAAAAAAAAATGTTGTAACAACAGACAGTAACATTTAATATAGTTCAAACAATCCATTTTGGTTTTTTTAGAAGGAAGAAATAAGCCATTTAAAGTAAACATCATTATCATATTCACCACATCTGGAATGGGAAATGTCTGGCTTCACACTGATATATGAAGCTGAATGCAAGCTCCACAATGGGAGATGTTGTTACTTTTAATAAAAAGTGGAGTTCAGTTTCTTTATGTTAATGTTTATATAATATGCTAAATTTCCAATTTTGTAAATTCTGCCCTCTGATGCTTAAAGTTTAGTATTAAAAAGACAAAAAAAAATTTACTTCTGTAACTACTCCATCTTGATGTAACTCTACTTGATGAAACCTCTTAAACTGAAAAGCTTCAAATAGCATGCATTAGCTTATGTTTTCAGTAAAAATATAGCATTAATTATAAATTCACCTGCAATTATATCTATGGATCATCTGATGCTTTCCATTAAGCTAATAAGTTTACACAAAATCATTATTTTATGTCAAATATCCAGTACTGGGACCAAAATCTATAGATGAAAGTTAAAAGTGTTTCTCCAAGTAATTTCTTTTCTCCAATTCTCAATGTATGTTTCAAATTTTCTATCTATGAAATAATTTGTCTTTTCATGGCTAATAAACAGTTACTGAGTCTGAAGATACTCTGGACAGTGTCACAGATGCAGGGTGGGTATTTTATTTTCTTAAATTCGAACGTGTGTTGTTGGCTCAATAGAATTATTACTGCTGATTAGTGTTTCTCCCATTTAAATGATTGAATTTTAACTGCAGGTCTGTAACATGTTAGTGTTGTACAGTGAATTGATTTTTATAGAATAGTTTCATTTACTTGAAAAATGTCTAGTCTTTTAATGAATGTGAATTACAGTACATTTAGATTCAATTTTCAAATCATCTATTTTAACTGTGCAGCATTAGTGTGTCACTACTCATTACAGAACATTTTAAGAAGCAGTTTTAATTATTTGGAAAAAAAATATTTTACATGCTAGTGAACATATCTTGAAATTAAGAGTAATATCTGTATTTACAGAATGTTTTTATTACATTCTGTATAATTAAATTTTACTAAAGTAGGATACTTCTTTGCCCCTTGAAGTCCTAGAATAGTTCTAGTGCAGAAGGATGTTGTTACTATTCCACTAAATTTATTTTATGTATTTTTGTGGCATAAATATTGCTTCCATGAAGTTTTCAACCCTCTTTAATGTAACTTCCTATTTCCAACAACTAATGGGTTTGACCCTGTTAGAAGTGGGATAGTGGGATAGATTGTGACTATATATTAAAGGATCTGGGGTCAAAATATGTGCTTATTTTCCCTATGGTTTCTAGAGTACCTTAATATTTTTCAGACAATAATTATGTGGAATTGTGATTGGAATATTTTTATCTATTTGTGGGGAAATGATTCTTTGGCTTGCATCCAAAAAATTGAAAACTGACTTTTCCTAGGATGTCTTGATTCTTAACCACACTTCAGGATCTGGAGCACAGTGACAGCTACTGAACAAGCTGTAGCAGAATCTAAGGACTTGATGGTTCCCTTTTGCAAACAAGGAAGTGTGTGAAATAAATTTCTGGGCTGTTCTGATGACTGAATGATTTGGAATAGGTAACTCCACCTCCATGGTTATGGAAAAGAATAGCATTTAAACATTTTCCTCTACAAAGATGGGATTATCTTCTGTTATTCAGCAAATAAGAGGCATAAGGAAATTTGAATTCCATCAGTTTAGAGTGAGTTTTCTGCTGAACTGAAAATGAGAAATTTTCTTCAATCAGATAAGCTCTGAGTAGTTTTACTAGTCAATTTTCACCACTGGGATATTAGTTTTATCATTTTATCTTCTTTGATGGAACAAAGGCTTTCTGATTACATTTTAAAAGGTATAGCATAGACAAACAATAGACTTATCCATTAAACCTTTGACCAGATAACTATAAAACTATGTGGTATGGTGTGGAAAATTTTACAATTACAAGATAGATCCCAATGTGTACACTGAAAGAAGAGCAGCTGCCAAACAAGGTTTTACCCTGCCTTTGGGGTGCATTTTCATGCAATGTCTTTAGTATTTCTCTGTGAATTGTCTTCTCAAATCTAACATATTTGATATAGTTTTTGTCACCCCTGAGGAAATGTAGATTGGTCCTCAGACTTTCTTCTTCATCCAACAGGAACTTTTCAGCTGTTTTGTAAATAGTTTAACTGTCTTGGGTTTTGTTGTTTTGTTTTGTTTTGGTTTGGTTTTTTTCCTTTTGTTCTTTTTAGGTTTCTTTTGGTTTTGTTTTGTTTTTTCTTCTTGACTGGACATGGTGAAGAAGTATGGAACTGTCTATAGCTAAACTCACATAGAAAAAATGGTGTAATTAAATTTCAAAATGGGTAAGAATATCTCCAGTATCAGATTCAAAGGCTTGAAAGATGCAATATCCACTTATAATTGTGAAGTCTAAAGTTATCCATCATGTAAAGTCACAGCTAGGTTAAAACATGAAAATGTAAAGATTCTATTTGCAACGTGAGAAAAAACCCCACACCACAATGACATCAGTAATAGCAAATTTTTTTCCTTTTTGCGGAGAGCTTGAACTCTTTGCAGATTATTTCTGTTTAGATCGAGTTGAAGCAGAAGGACCACTTTCAGTAATGGAGCTCATGGAAATCAGTCAATGGAAGCAGAATAAGTACTGCTCTATTGCTGTTTTTATCTTACAGTGGAATATTTCCCCACAATCAAAATACTATTGTAATCCATACTGCATATCAAAAAAGTTCTATATCATAAGTGTAACTGATATGACCACCTGAAAGATTAAAGAATACCTTCACTTCTTTTAGCTGTTGCTTATTTTTAAGTCCCACTCTACTTATTTCACAGTGCTAGTTTAACAGCAACAATATTAAAAAATATGATGCTCTTGTCACAAAGTATCAGAATCAGACAGATATGGTAGCCCACAGTCAAAAACCTTTAAAAAAACATGTGTATGACTTTTATGAGTGTATGAAGTTTTGACAAGGAGGAAGAAATTATATGTTATAAAAGCCTGTCCACTTTCTGTGTCGTTTATCAAAAAATTTTATTCCACTGGTATTTAATATCATGGCATGGCAGAAAATCCCCCTGGAGAGCCTTAACTTTTTCTATAATTCATTAAGATTTTAATTAGGATGTGCTAATAAGATTTTTTGATGTGATGATTTGATTAATCTAGAAAAGCCCTGTGAAGGGCTTTTCTAGATTAATCAAATATCTTGCACTAATATACTGTTAAACTATATTTGGACAAAGAGTAAATCCTAATTTTCTTATGTATGTAGTCTTCTTGCTCAGAAAGAGATTTTCTGTTAAACACAAGGGAATTCTTATTTGGAAGACTTTGTAATTTTCACTAAGGTAGTTTATTTATGTGTGTCCCTTACCTCTACAAAATCAGCTCTTGTGAATAGTAATACCTTCAGTAAGTGTTACACTGCATTTCATACTGTTATGCATTATGGCTTACTGCTAAAGGTTCTGACAGGGAAGCTGCAGTAGTTTCAAGTGAAGTAGTCAAAGTCTTTTCTGCTCTTTGCTCTACACTTACCCATTAAACATTAGTATTTCTTGCAAGGACGTGGCAGCCAAGTGCTTGTGAACCTTTGGTATCTTCCTTTAAAGTGTTCTCTTCTTATTGCATGTATGCACTGTCCCTTGGTTTGTGCGGTGCCTTTGATACTGCTAATTTCCCCGGTGGTTACCTCACTGCCCTGCAAGTCTCATTTTGGCTGTTGCTCCCTCCCAGAATTACCTGCAGGAGCCACAGCTCTTTTCCTGTTTATCCCTTGCTCCCGGACAGGGCAGTAGTTTGGTGCTGCTGGCCTCTGCTGGTGACAGATTGGTGTAGTCTGCACATCTGCTCCTCTCTTGGGCCCTGCTTGTAGTCCACATGTTCTAGGAAGCAGCTGTAAAAATATTCTCCTGGTGAGATCTTCGATCTTTTCAGTAATAATGACAGAAGGAAATTTCCCCTCCACTCTGTGATTCAGTGCATACAGGGTGCAGTTGAGATAGGTCTGAGTTTATGGTATCCAAACTTTCTGAGAGCACATCTGTAGTGATCAGAAGTGCAATCATTTCCTTCTTTGAAGGTGAGAAATTTACTCCTCAGGAAAGCTGTATTTGTGCATACATGAGAAATTAGCTGTACGGCTCATTGTCAGCTTTGCTTTGCACTATGTGCCTCATATAGACAAGCAGTGCAGTACAACTGAACCCTCAGGCTGAACGTGAGAGCGTATGCAAACTCCTGATATGCAGATCCATTTCTTGAAAGAAATCAGTGGGTAAATCCTCTAAATCTTTGTGGGTAAAGAGCCCTGTTTTAATTTTGTAGTGACAATCTCACCTCAGAGGAAGTGAAATGGCAACAGGATAACATACCCTAGATCATCTCTGGCTCTGGCATTTGCTACACTCTTATTTTGCTGTAGATGAAGTTTCATCCTCTGTTTAAAAAGGTCTTCAAAATTGAGAACGAATGGAAAAGGCTTGTCTGTTTACATATTTTTAGTAGATGAACTGAGAAAATATTGCTATAATTATATTATTTCTCCCTGATTCAGCTTAGTGCTGAACAAATAACCAAGTGCACAAGATGTTTACATGTATGCACTGTCATGTACTGTTAAAGCTAATGAAAGCTTGTAAAAGTAACTCTAAGCATCTTCTTAATAAAGTTCATTGCAGTTTTATATGTGGTTTTGTAACTAGCGCATTGAGGTGAATGTAATAACTTATAATTTACTAAAAGCTTAAATTCCCCAGATAACAACTTTGCAGCTAAAATATGCTGAACAGTTATTTCACTGAAAGTTTGCATTTCAATAAAAGGTGGCAGGTGTTTTTAAAGGAAAATAGGTGTTTATTAAACTAATTTTTAGAATATTCCATAATAAATGTCATCCTCTCATTCTTAAATAAAAATACAGCTTTAGTTCAAGAACACAGAGGCAACAGAAATGTCAGTGTTTGTTAAATTTAAAATCATACATCTCATGGATTTTTTAAAAACTGATTTTGACAGAGAAAGCATTAATTAGACATTAAGTATTTTAAAACCTTCCATTAGAGATATGATGGAAGTTATTTGATAAAGCTGAGCAATGCAGTTAAGTTTTTGTTAATTTGTGGATTTACTTTTAAAACTAAAAACAAGCAAACAAACAAAAAAGCCCTCAAAGCACTGAACAATATTTATATATTTTCAAAGACTTTTCAACAAACACATTTTGCTATTTTTAATTTCTGATAATGAAAATTTTATATATGGGCATAATTTCTAATCTGCCAATCACGTTTATCTGGAATGACAGGAAACCCCCTGTTCTCTAAGAGTATAATACCTTTGAAAGTTTGGCCTGCCCTAGGATGCCTCCATCTATGTACTAAAATGAGAAACACATTAAGGGTAGATATTGTCTTTGCTGATGTTGGTGTCTACAATTTGGACACCTATAGCTAAGTTACACTCTTGTCTATTCCATTTTTAAGTGAATGGAGGTGTACGCATAGGATATGATTTCTCTGGCATTTTTTTATGTCTACCTTAAGATGGACTGAATGATACCTGTGCATGTCTGTTCATCTCCAATGTATGCAAAAAGGACTTCTGTCAAACTTCTGTTGAATTCTTGTCAAACTCCTGCAAAATAACTGTTACTTCTATGGTTTCATAATCCCACAGAGGAAACCAAGGGATTATGTTAGCTATCCTTATAAAAATATACATTGTGGTTTAAACTGCCAAGTGCTAGTTCACATATTTTGCATTGCGAAAAGTGCATAGCCACATTATGGTATTTATATGGAATTTCAAAGTCTAGTTATGGCCCCAAATGAGAGTATGGGAGAATACAAAATGTGTTGAAAAGTATTTACAGCAGCCAGTGAAACAGCAAAAAGCCAGGTAGCTCCTGCAAGCAAGTGAAATAATTAGATGTTTCCCAAAAATTATGACAATTTGGAATGGCAAAATATCATTCCTTCCATTATCAAAGAATTAAACCCTGAAATGTAGGGGTTAATCAAAAGTAATTGAGACCAAAAGAAAGGCCATTACTAAAAGAGATGAAAAATCTTTATCTAAGTGAGATTAATCCTTATGTGTATTGTCATTGCTAAATCTTTTCTGCTTTGCGCTGCTGCTTTTATCAGAATTGCTCCTTCTGTGCAGCTTAACAACAGGGAGGGAACTCAAATCTCCTTGTTCTACTGGAGTGTATAAAAATAACTGTGAGTGTGAATGAGGGTTGACCAAAGCAGTAAAAAACAAAACTGAAACTAAATCAAACAAAGAAACAAACTAAAGAAACCCCAGAACAAAAGCAACAAACAACACTGTTTCAAATCCTTTCAAATAAATTAAAATTTTCTTATTATTACCACCTGTTTGGAAATGTTCTTTCTTAATTTCTATCCAGTCTTAAATGTATTTCCTAGTCCTTTCTGGTTTTGCCATTGAAAAAAATCCCTTTTTTCATTAGGAATTTTGCAGTGCTGAACTTCCATCTCAAAAATATCACCATGTTTTATCACTCAGACTGTTGAAAAATCGCTGAACTTCTAAACTTGTCATGTAAGGTAAATAGTCCTTGTTAAAGAGCAAGTCTCGAGCTAAATTTGTACAACAGTCTTAGAAGTTACAATATAATGAAGTATACATTACTGGATGCGGTCAAAAGATATATACCACACTGTCTGGTGTTCAGCCTAGCAATTTTAACTCTCTTGTGTGAAAATATGACAGGAAGAGCCTCACAACATTTTACCCCTTCACGTCTAAAAATTGTGTTTCTAAGTTATGGTTTCAAGGTGCAAAATTCTGAGAGTGAATAAGGCAAAAATTGAATCGATACAATTCAGAACAAATATACCCCCC
>VZRV01001914.1:598817-694648 GCA_013398115.1 Falcunculus frontatus
CCCCCCCCATTTAACCTGACATTGTGTTAGCACTTTTGGCTTTAAGAGCTGAAAGCTTACCATGGCATACTTAGAATGCAAAATGTTCACATCTGTAAAAATATGAGATTTATCTAAGCAGCTCCAGAGAGCATGTTCCTGTTCTAGGAGCTTCTCATTTTCTGAATTAGTAAATGCTCAAAACTGATGTACATAGGGAGAAAATGGGTAGAAAATGGCTCCATTTTATCAGAGCATTTTGTGATGCTACCTGACTATTTGTTGAACTATATTTGTTGAACTATATAATTTCTTACAAGTACCAGAAAAGACAGCTCTAATGAAACAAAGTTTGGAGGAAAAGTTCTTGTTACATTAATTTATTTACTGTGGTGTGAAGAGAAAAAATAAACAGCTCTGAAATAGAGTCCCATTTAGGCATTTTTCAAAATGAAAAGGTCAATTTGCACACAAACTGTTTTCTTTTGTTTTGAAATTTCAGCTGAAAATGGATTATATAGAAATCAAAATATCATAAACAGCAGAAACTGGTATGTGAGGTACTGGGCATTTTTAATAGTCAGTTATTATCACACATTAATTTTAAAATTTTGACTTTCTGCCCAAACTTGATACAAACTAAAAAAAAAAAACAACAACAAAAAAATTTGCAGTTTGGTATATTACTTTTTACTTATCATTAGAGTAGCATGCTCCAGTTATTCCAGAAGATCTCTAGTGTGTAACATAAATTTAACAGATATTCTGCATGACCCACAGGATTCCTAAAGATCAAAGGCCTTATGTTCCTCCTTGTGATACAATTTCTCCACCTTATTTTAGTTTCTGGCACTTTACTTTTGGGACAATTACTTTAATTTGGGTTTGTTTTTTTTTTTTTATTTTCAATAATTGCATCTAGTATGCCATCTCTTGAGATTACAAATGTTTGGGAATAGTATTTCAGATACATTTGGCATTCTTTCCCGGTAAGGGTGCTGAGGTTAAAACAGCATGTTCTAGGTCAATGCGTTTTACCTGTGTGACTGGAAAATAGCAGCAGATGTGAATGATGATGAAACAAGATGGTCTGGCACTTCATGCGATCAATGATTATACAGAATTAAAAGCTTGACATATTTGATCAAAGGGAAAACACAAATTTATCAGAACAGGAATGGCCAGTAATTGCCGCCGCCACCAGATTCAGCTTTGGAGGGCGAAGCTACAGCTGCTGGCAACAGAATTAACCTTCACTCTGGAGGCTCTCATGATGATTTAGATTCTGTAAGAATTGCATAAATAATTCTGTTTAAAATAAAGCCCATGGAAATCACACTGTGGCAATGCAGTTTTGCCAAGATTGAAGTCTACAATGATAGAGACACAATGGCTTTTCAGAGAGGGAACAGCAGGACAGCTCATATGTGAGTGGTTGCTCTGAGGCTGCCAAAAGAGATCTAATTCCATCTTTTTCCATCCAGCAAAATTATGTAGCACAAGAGGTTTTGTAAACTGCAGAAGCATTAATTCAGATAGCTTCCTACATACTGCAGGGGAGAATGTAGCTGTGTACTGGGAAAGGCTAGAAAAAATAGATGTGTAAGCTAAACTCACCAATAATAACTTCAGCATAGGTTTTTTAAGCACCTGATGTTTAACAGAAACCAGGATTTTTACAATGGAACACGATATTGAACTCCTTAGTGATTTCTCACTGCAATTTCTTGCCACCGTCCATGTTCCAAAATGCAACACTAGGCTAGACAACAACCCGCTCTTTATTAATGAGGAAAATCTGGTCTACAGAGAAGCTCCTCTCCCTAATCAGTTTATAATAGTAATTAAAATTTTTTAAAAGAAAAAAAAAAACTCAAAAAAACCTCTCTGCTTCTTCCTGCTAGCATACCAATGAATATATGGTAATTTTAATACAAAATGCAAAATAAAAAGGAGAAAAAAAATCCAAGGTCATTTAAACTTGAAATATGTTCCTAAGAAAGTGCTAAAAAATTAATCAGAATGTGTTCATCTAAAATTTCAGGGGCAAAAAAGGAGGATTAAAAACCTGAAGGATCTTTTTATGCATGATCATGAGTACTGATTTTTCTGACTCATCTCCATCCCTATAGAGAGAGAAGAAATAAGCATGTTTTCTTTTGGGATCCTAGTTTAAAATGCATCCATGTGGGATTTAGGTCCCAACGGTGCACTGGAACATGAAAAACAAATAGCATTTTTCATCTCAAGACATAAATATATCTCCATTTTTTTCTGATATTCTAATGTAACATAAAGGTCATTGGATTTTGCATAGCAATGCAAATAACAAGAAAGCAAAGCAATTAAAGTCTGCACTGAACAAGAATAAGCATTGACATCTATTTTTCATTTACCAGAAAGAAAAATTATAGTGACATTATTGGTATTATTAGTAAAGAGATAATTATTTGCAACATTTTCAAATACATTTTAAAATATTTTCTACGGTTTAGTTTTTTATTTACCATTTACTATTCTTATATTTGTTAAACAAATGGAAATTACCCCCAGCTGTTATTAATCATTTACATGGGTTGGCATTTGTAGTTTCGTAACCTGTGACAATTTTGTTAAAAATTAGAATTCCACCATCACAAGTAACACGGAGGTGACATTATGTGACAATTTGTATCTTCATAATGTACCTAAATCTATTAACAGTATGAGAATGTACCTAAATCTAATAACAGTATGCTAGAATGTTCTCAAACTAGACTTAATATCCCATATTTTTCCTTCAGATTTATTTTTCTGTGAGGTGTCTCTGGAGCCAGAGAAATAAAAATACACATGATACAAATTAACATGCAAGGACCAGGACAACCTCCACAGAAAACAGAATACTTTTTTATAAATTAAATTCTAGCTAAAAAGTCACATACTATAGGTACCTGAGCCCTTGGTATTACAAAGTTCATAACTTCAAACTCTTAAAACTGTTCTCATCAAGGCATGTTCAGTTCTGAAATAGACACCTTGCTCTGTAAACAGTGAGAGCAGATGTTTTTATTTCTGTCACAGAATCTCAAAAAATCAACAAAACTCTTGTTTGAGACAACAGATATGACTGCTGTTCTATAAACAGTTCACTTTTCCATATTGGAGCTACAGAAATGTGAAAGGAAACTTGACTTGATTCTGAGTCTTAGGAGCTTTTCCTGCAAACTTGACATGATTGCCTGACTAATGAGAAATCCTGTATCCAAGACAAACTAGATCTTGAGAGTATTTTTTCCAGAGATTGTCATATCATTTGGCAAAAGAAATATATTTCTGTTTCATAAAACTAATGATTATTGTCCAAGTTTGTTTAATGCCAGAATTCATCTATTATTTTAATGGGCTGAATAGTCTTCTCTAAAGTCTAATTAAACTTTTAATAGCCAGCACACATTATTATACATTATAAGTGTATTGAAGAGTAATGAAGATCATTGCACTGCCAATGTACTGTGTCCTGGGAATTCCCTATATCAAGAACAGTCACAGTACGGGAGTATTGCAAAGGACCATTATAAAGTTCTGCACAGCTCTTTTGCTCTGGCGCCCCGAGTGTAGAGGCTCCATTGACTGCTAGCAGTATGTTTGAATGAAGCTGTCACAATCACTCTAGAACTAGCCTACAGAATTTCTGGAGCCATGTTTTCCAAAACTAGGGCATATGTTTTAGCCCTTTGCAATCGATGACATCTCCTTGTATCCTTCAGCATGAGAACATGAAAATAGAAAGTGAAAGGAAAAACTGTACCAAGACTATAAAAGCATATTGAGAACCTCAATTCTAATTTTGTATAAAACTAACCCCAGGCTAGGGTGAGGAAATACACTAATGCAAAATGCAGACTTTGAACAATGTTTCTGTGTCAGTGCCAATAACACTGTAAAAACAGCTGTAAAAGCAAAATATAGGTAAACAAAGAACAAAAAAAGAAAAAAACAAAACTCAAACCAAACAAACCAAAACCCCGGAACAAAATCATACCAAAACAAATGAACTGAAGTCATAAACACCTAATCTGTCCCTTCTGGCAAAACTCCATAAATATATCTGCACTTGTCCTGCACTTGTGCTGAGCTCTTTAGAGTAGAAAACATCTCCTATTTCTCTCTCTAGAGAGAAAGTTCAGTTGACAGCCGAGTTATGATAAGCACCTTGTATTTAACTGTGTTTATTTATAAATGGAAATTAACGTACATTTTAGAGATTAAATATTTTTTGGTAGTTGTCATTGTCTTTTTTTTTATTATTTTCTAGTGAAAATTATTCACTTTGAGGTCCTTGCCAAGAATTAAATGGACCAGAAAAAAAGTCTTTGTTCAATTTATGGTGATGGTTAAATTAGTTACCACTCATTTATGACTATTCTAAATTATATCCCCCATTTTAATAAACGCACAAAAATGCTTTGATTCCTGTGCATCCTGTGCAATTCATTAATTCCATTAGAAGGAGAGAAAAAATCCATAAGAAAAGACATAAAGAAAAAATGCTTTTTTTTCAAAAGCCTATTTTAGCCTTAAGGGAAAACAAGCAAAGTCAATCCAATTTTAGGCGTCCCTTCTGATTCTCCACTCCTAGTGTTGAGTTTCTAATTGGAAAGATTTCCCCAAAGTACATGATAATAGAGCAATGATATGGGTTAATTGCAGAATTTATTGGGTGGTGATATGGAAAAATTAACATGCATCACTGTGTAATTCAAATAATTTTCTATAAAAATCCTATGAAAAACCCTCAATTTTAATGTAGAATAATGTAAGCTTTTTTCAATATCAATTAAGAATGACATTTCACAAGCCTTGCTGGGAGTTGCATACCCCTATACCACTGAAAGTATGAGTTGGCTTCTAGTCTTCCTACAACTCCAGAAAAACGCTGAATTCACTGTTTTGGGGTACAACCTCAAAAAAAAGGATAAGAAAACAGGAACCTCCCTTCATCAAATTGCTAAGTTCTAAAGTAGTCTCTGACCCGGGCTTGAGATAAACAAGCATACTAGACGCAGAGATTTGAAATATGGTTCAGCATTACCTTAATTCGTCTCTTGGCTTTTCTTCAAGTTTAGACAGTTTGGAAGATGGGGAGGGTGGGTGTCCTTTTACATAAGTATCTGGGAAAACCCTGCAGTATGCCAAATTTTTACTTTTTTTGATGTTTTCAGTGACACTGTTATAGGATGTAATAAGCATGTTCCTTTCACTGTTTAATCTTCTCAACTTGAACGTTAAGGGCTAAATAAAATGTTAATATTTAAACTTTCCTTTCTCAACAACTCTAAGGAGCATTTTGAAAAAAAAAGGCATACCTGAGATATCTTGGTTTTGTTTTCTTATCAAACAGAAGAAAATGAGAAACTAATATACATGTAGGATAAATAACTGCTTGGTTCTATTCAGTAGCCCTTTCTCCTTTGAGAATTTTTTTCCTACACCTCTAGCTCCCTACTTTTGTTTTAAACATGCTCTAACATTAAGGTTGTTGCTGCTTACACAGTACTAAATTTTGTGATCATAGGCCTCTGGCTGAAATTATTTGCTGTACTTCTTTCAGGAGCAGCGATCTTTTCTTCTGATTTACAGTTGATACTTTTTAGATTTAATATTTCATAAAAGGATGTAATCTAGGGATTAGTTATGTGCATAAATGGTAACAGCTAGTATTGGAATCAAGTGCAGTGATTCTTTACAAATTTTATAACTGACACCAATTTATACTTACCCACCACACACTTGCCTTGAACCTCCATCTTGTGATTTCCCTTTCTATCCTGGTTATTAAAATTATATAGTAAAAGAATACACACAGTTAGAAAGTTGACTTTTCACTTTGCTTGTTTTCTTTTTCATCAGAAGGTGCAAGAAACTTTGTTAGATGAAAGTGCCCTAGGATTTTACCATAATTATTATGTCATATTTGGCATATGATACAAAATAAGTGGCAGACGTGAAAGTTGATAAAACAAGAAAGGTCTGAAATTGAGACAATTCCCACTCCTGGCAGTTAGTGCATTCCATGAGCAAGAAACACACTGAGATTATGAGTTTGACTTGTTTGGTCAAGGTGAAAACATTTGCAAATGTTTTCTGGGAGCACTAGGAGGTACTGCCATAAGTGTGCACCCAGGAGGGTTTGGTTGCAATTGCTAGCGGCAATATCACCAATCTATCTCAGAGCCCTTGCACTTATTTAACATCAACAGCAGGAGAAAAAGTGAGCTTGCAGATGACCTAGTACTGACAAGAGCTGTTGCATTTGTGTACAGCAAGAGGGGACGCTTGTTTTCCCTTGAAGTTAAATGTTGTCATTCAGAAAAAAAAAAGTTGAAAGAAAAAGTAGTAATACTAGGGTCAGACATATGTTCTTTCTAATGAAAGAAGCTAGCCAACATGATACTTCACAGAATTTGTTCCACTGCTTCCATCATGAGGACAGTAAAACTAAAAAATGCAATCATTCCCTGATCAATATTTATTTTGAACATCTATACAGAAGACGGATGTTTCAGCACAATGTGAATGCTAGATCAATCATATTTCTCTATATGGTCTTTATATATACTGTAGACACCCAACTGATTTAATTAAGATAGATCAACTCACTCAGAACAATTAAATTAGTAAATTCAGATGAAAAATATATTACAGCATACAGAAATTTAACACACGTATGCAGGTACGTTGGTTGTTTGAAAATACTTGTAGTACCAAATTTCTTCTGCTGTTTTCTTAAATCTGTACATTGGGTCATTTATATTTATGTATCTAATATAAAGGAGAGAATCATAGAATCATAGAATAGTTTGGGTTGGTCAACTTCCCTGAAACTGGTGCAGTAGCTTGCACTTGGTTTGGTTGAAGCTTATGAGGTTCCCATTGGTCCATTTCTCAGACTTGTCCAGGTCCTTCTGGTTGGCATCCCATCCTTCAGGCATGTCAACTGCACAACTCACCTTGGTGTCAACTGCAAACTTGATGAGGGTGCACTCTATTCCTTCGTCTACACCATTTATAACAGTATTAAACAGTACTGGTCCCAATACAAATTAATTCTGTCATGAGGAACATCACTCATGACTGATCTCCATCTGGATTGAGCCACTGATCCCTACTCTCTTGATGTGATCATTCAAGTAAATTCTTCATCCACTGAACAGTCACCCACTGAATCAATTTCTCTCCAATTTAGAGAGAAGGATGTTGTGGGTGCCATGTCAAAGGCCCTACAGAATTCCAAATAAATTGCATCTGTAGCCATTCCCTTGCCCACTGATGTAGTCACTACACCAGAGAAGGCCACTAGGCTGGTGACACAGAACTTGCCCTTGGTGAAGCTGTTCTGGCTGTCACAAATTACCTCCCTGTTCTCCATGTGCCTTAGCTTAAGCTTCCAGCAGGATCTGTTCCATGGTTGTCCCAGTGATGAGTGACAAGTTGGTAATTCCCAGAATACTCCTTTCCATTCTTTTATAAAAATGAGACATGATATTTCCATTTTGTCCAGTCACCTGGGACTAGACCTGACTGCCATTGACTTTTGAATATCAAGGAGAGTGGCTTGGCAACTACATCAACCAATTCTGTCAGGACTCTGGGAGAAGTAATATATATAATACACAAATTCCTTTAGAGTCTTAAGTTCCTTAAGTTAAACGTAGTAGAGAATGTAGAAATATTTTCCTACAAAAATAAATAGGAGAGATTAATAAAGATACTGGTGTCCTTGGGGTTGAAATCTTTAGAATTAACACTTTCTTTTCCTTTTCACTGTAAATTTTGTAAATTTCATTTTCATTTTTCTTCATCCATCTCTTTCTCCAGAGGACAACAAAGCTGATGAAGGGTCTGTAACACAAGTCTTCTAGAAGTGGCTGAGGAAGCTGGGAGTGTTTAGCCCAGAGGAAATTCAGGGGTGACCTTATGGCTCTCTATGACTTCCAGAAAGGCAGTCATAGCAAGGTAGAGGTTGGTCAGTTCTCCCAGACAACCAATGACAGGACAAGAGGACACAGTCCTAAGATACTCCAGGGGACATTTAGGTTGGATATTAGGAAGAATTTCTTCACAGGCTGATTGGGAATTGGAATGGGCTGCTCAGGGAGGTAGTGGAGTCACCATCCCTGGAGGTGTTTAAGGAAAGACTGGATGTGTCACTGAGTGCCATGGCCTGGTTGACAAGGTGGTGTTCAGTCATAGGTTGGACTTGTTGGTCTCAGAGGTCCTTTCCAGCCTGACTGATCCTGTCATTCTGTGACTTCTTCAATTTTTCTCCTTAATTCCTTGAACTTCCTGGTCTTCTCTAAGTTGTTTCAACTTTCAATTCTTCGTCTACCCTGGACCTGAGTTTATCTGTCTGCTTGTCTGTCTATCCGTATTCATAATTATTTCCTGAATATGCATATTCTTAATTATATTCATATACCAGAAGATAAGATCAGTATCTAGTCTATTTAGGCATTTGGACAGGAGAAAAAGCAGTAAACAATTTTATTGAAGGTATGAGTGTAACTTCTTTGCTATCAGGTACGGAAAAGAGATTTTTAGCTGGAGTCCAGTGGCTGGCAGTCCTTCAAAAATTCTTTTTGGAGTTTTGAAGAGGGTTGCACAGATCAGTCCCTCCAGGAATATTATAACTTGCTGCCTATTTCATGGCTGGCTTGCCCTGACACTCAGTGCCAGGGTAGAAAAAGGGATGCAGTGAGATTGTCTTTGATCATTGTGTGTATGAAACAGTAAAGTTCCCTGTGCTACAAAGTTCAGGAAACAGAAACTCAATTAATTAATAAAATATGTTTCTTTTCTTTGGTCATTTTTTGAGACTGATTGAAGGAATGAGGGAAGCTCCCTCTCTTACCTCTCTTTGCAGCTTTCAGATAGAATGCAGTCCACAGCAACCAGTTTGAGATGATTATGGAGATACATTTGATGTTTTATTTCTCCATTTATAAGAAACGCCATACTGGGCCAAGACAAGATAGGGTACCTTAATTATGTTTTACAGGATGCTTGCAAAGAATTTCTGAACAGACCAGAAATACCTTATAGAAAATGGGACATAAATGTAAGAAGAGTAGTCCAAATAGCTATTTTAGAGATACCATCAATCAGAAAATATCCTACTCTGGCAGAATCTATGGTTGCCCCAAAGGAAGTGCTTAAATAAACTAAACCCTTTCTCTTTCTCTTTTTCATTTTCCTTACTCCCTTTGGTTTTTTTGATTTTTTTATTCTAAGATTTTTTTCTCCCAGAGAAAGAACTCTTTTCTCCCAGAGAAAGAACAAACTCTGTTCACTGAACGTTCACTGAGGAAGGTTTTTGGAACAGATCTTAAAACACTCAGTATTTTATGCTCATGTTGTGAAAACAAAAATTGCTATGCAAAAAGTACAAAATCCTTGTGTTTCATAGTGATTTTCACAGTCAAACTGAATGTTGATCATCTATTTGCCTTGTTTCTTTCTTCTCTTCCTTTCTTTGAGAATTGTGCCATAACTTACAGATAATGTTCATAAGGATATGTAAAATGAAATTTTCTCTAAAATGAAAACTAATCCAGTAAAAATATGCTAGAAAGGGATCAACTGTTAGGTAAGCAATGCAATCAACCAATATGTGAGCAATTAAGTTCAAAGAATAACTCTTCAAATAATGGTTTTCTTTTATTCTAGATAGATTTTATAGGTAAGAACCAACAGAGTATTCTAGGGTGGCATAATCTGTGCATTACATGAAAATTGTATCACTCTGCATTAATTTTAGTCCATAGTATAGAAGCTATATCCAGCACAAGTTGAAAATTGGAGTCTCTGCTCACAGATGCTGAAGTGAAAAAGAGACATAAGACAGACTAAGTAAGTTTTGCCTTGGAATAATCTGAACCTCAAAGTTGTGATCACCTTCCCACAGAACACGAAATTGAATTTTGACACATAGATAGTGATCATATAAACAAAAATCCATTACAAAGTTGGCTATTTGAGGTGGAAATATCTAACCTTCTTTATCAGAAATTTCATTTTAGAAATATCTTTTTAGAAGATAAAAATATTCCTTCATTCTGTAACATAACCAAATTTTAATTTTTTAATGGCAAGACATTCTATTATGTTGAAAAATTGTTGGTCCATTTATTCTTATGTCCAGAAATGTGACAGTAATTATGATGAGTTTTTTTAATTGTAAAAATATTGTGTATCTTGGGTGTTACAGTTAGAAGACTATTATTTTTCCTAAGTTTTATAAATTAGTAGTTCTTAGTACAGTATCTTGAGTTCTATCATTCATCTGTAATTCCATAGAGAAAGAAAACTCTTCTAGCATAAGGTATATGCTAGAAACCTACAGAAATACAGTTTAATACAATTAAGTTATCATTCAGAAGATAAATGGAATGCATCTGACTTACACGTACTTTTGTTCTTGTCCTATGTCTCTTTCTCATCCACCTGTATGAAAGCCTTACTAGTTAAGTTTCCTTTTGATGTACTCTAGATTTAGCTAGACATCAAAAGAGTTCAGAAATAACTTTGAAATAAGTACAAGTAATCCCTCAAGTAATTCAGGAACGTCTAGTTGAGCTGTTGTTTTAATGAGAAAACAAAATAAATACATTACTTATATCTGTAGTGCTGTATTTCCCCACTCCTTTTCCTACTAAGTGTCTGCCCTCCCCATACTGTTCTCCCTTCCCTGCCCCTAGTCCTGGCCACCCCCTCGCGTTTCCCCCATAGGTTCTGGTACCCCAACTCCGCCCATGTGCCGCCCCTGCACCCTGAGACCAGTAGTCCATGTGCTCTCTCCGCCCCCCTCGTCCCCATATAAAACCCCAAAACGCGCTGCCCTGTGGTCTCTGTGCCTCTGGGAATGTGTTTGTCGCCGTGTGATTAAAGTCGTGTGGTCCCCATGCGGAGAGCCTTCTCGCCTCCTTTATCGCCCCCGTGTTGTGGAGCCGGCATCCAGCCGGAGCGAGGGCTCGGGGCCGCCCGGGAGGGCTGCGGGAAGCGGAACAGCCGCTCTCTCCCCGATGCAGCCCCGCAGCGCTCTCCGGGAAGGCTGCGGCTTGCCGTGCCAACGCAGAAACTACAGACCGCAATGTATATCAACACAGGTTTTTAAATTAGAATTCTGAATTTTTGGTCAGATATTTTAACTACTTCAGTAGACTTCAGGTATATAGGTAATATAGGTCTTCTCAATATATAATAAAAATAAATAAAATCCTGAGAGAGAGGGAACCTAACCGATCTTTTATCAGATATGCGCTACTGTTCATTTTTTTACTTTTATTTTGATGAAGTGGGTTGGGGTTCACATGCAGGGAGCATTTAAGTTAGCAAATATTTAATAGAAATATACTTTCCACTTTTTCCTGCTTCAAAAAGAGTTGAAATAGATTTGCTGCACTTGGAACTGGGCATTTGTTCTGCTCTTCTAATGAGTACAGTTCTTGCTGTAGAAAGACTCAGAAATGCCTTCTTTAATCAAACCAACACAATTTAGAGCATTCCTGATAGTTGCTACTGTATAACAAGGGCAGGCTTCTTTTCATGCAGCCTGAGGAAAATGAATGCAGCTCTTTCTAAAAATGCTCTTGCTCTTTGAGAGCAAAATATGTGCAAATAATTTCTATCTGTTTCTTAAGATGGATGCCTGATAAATATTTAAAGTTATCAATTCATATATTCAAGATAAAATTATTTATTGTATTTCCTGAGAAGCCTCATGTTTCCTCATAGTAGGTTATAACAGGGTCTGAATAGATCAATGTTTTCAACTTTTAAATTCACTATAATGACAATTAAATAAAAACAGAAATCAAGATTACCACAGTAAGAAATCAAAGACTAAAACATGTAAAAATTTTGTCTCATAGAACTAGGAGCAGAAAAGAGAATGAAAGAAAAAATTAGTCAACAAGCTGGCTATACTAGAATAAATTATTGTGATATAAGGCTTTCAAATTTTTAACTGATGCAAGTAGATTAAATATGTCTGGGGAATTTTTTGACTACTGAGGCCAGCTGGCCCAGAAGGGCATGTGTCTATGCTAATAAAGTCTCTTAATCTCCAGAACAAAGAGAGTACATGCAAACCGCTTGTTAAGGATAGTTCCTGGGATATACTGGACACTAAATCCTGCCCAGAGATTATTTGGAAAAATGCTAGTTGGCAGAAATGAGTAATATTTCATATTGATGACTGAGGTCCAATACCAAGGATCAGTCACTGACTTGGTTCATTTCCTAGTGTTGTTGCAGTGGTCTACTGTTAAGCGTTGAAAGACAAGGACAAAAACCCAAGTTTGCCAAGGCTTAAAATTTCTAATCAAGGATCTTCATGTAGACAGGAAATAGTTTTGGATCCATTAATGGAAGAGGTTTGAAAATTGCAAGGATGGACCAGGTTCTCCTTGAACATGCAGGGAGAGGGCAGCATTGCGACTCAGGCAGTGGTTAAAGGAACACACTTTGGGAGACACACCTATGAGCTGTTCTCAGGTTATTTATAACTTGCTCATAGGCTGAAAATTTTGGCTATTTTGGTAGAAGCATATTTTTCACTAAGTGAGCCAAATTAAAACTTTTTAATTAGTGACTTGAGTTTAAATTGACTAAGTAGTTAAGTATTTTTTTAACAATGACCGAAGCACAATGATTTCCAGAAACAGGTGGTTACAGGCACTATCTATATGGTGTAGCATATTTTAAAATTCAACAATAGTTAAAGCTCTTAAGATACTCTGGGATCCATGTTACTGTAGCTGTGTCTTCTTGATGACAGCCTGAGCTGCTGAAATAATCAATGTTTCTTGTGATCTCTGTGTGAAAGAATGATTTATATTCCCTTTGAAATAAAAGCTGAGAACAGGACAAGAAAAGCTGCCACTTTGCACTCTTTATTGCCCTCTTTGCCCTATCTCACATATCAAAGAAGGTATTTCACCACGAGATCATATGCTTGTCATAGGTGAGACTGGTAAAGAGTCATAAGGGCCATGTAACTAAGCTAGAATTACTTTAATGCCTACAGAGAGAAAAGGTAGGAAAGTGAAAGAGATAGACCCATGTGGGGCTGCAGCACAGGCACACACTATTAGGTGTAATGGGAAGTAGAGTGCTGCCACCAAAGAGCTCTGGGAACAACTAGAAAATTCTCTTCTGGGTGTATTCCATTTCAGCGAAATTAGTATCGAACAGTAGAAGGCAGGTTTTTAAATGTACTTGCTGAGCTTTTTCAAAGCAGAGCAGCAGATTTAATCGTATTTCCCCCTAGAGCTGATAGGAATGATACAGCAACATCCTCCACTCTGCTTCAAGATATCCCAGTACTCATTTAGGTCTCTTAATATTCTATAAAGGTCAGTGTTGTCAACATCAGGAAAGTCAATACTTAGAATGAAGTCCTGAGATAACAGATTTCTTCCTTAGTCTTTGAAAATAAAGAAAATAAATGAATGAGTGAATAAATATATGACTTGTGGATATTGTTTGTGAGTGCCAGCCGCTGGCAAACATAGAGGTTGTTACAAGGGAAACCTAATTTAGGTTGGTTTCTAACAAGTGGTATTCAAGTTCTCTCTGTGCTGGAGCCTAGAGTTCTCTACCTTCACTAGAGTTTTGAGGTAAATCTTCCTTCATTTTCTCCTTACATTAAACTTTTTAAGAAGAGAAAGGGGGTTTTGTTCTCTAAAGATATATTTCATCCTCATTGAAACAAAAATAATGACAACTCAGTTCTGATGGGTAAAATGTAATGGACTGAAAGAAGTCTGAAAGCAAAATCCTGGCCACTGTGTTATCATTAATTCCCACTAGTTTTTATATTCGAATAAGCAATTTTCAGTATTCTTCTGGGCTGCAGCAAACCAGACGTTTGTCTGCTTTAATGTTTGGTTAATGTTAAATGATTTCCAGGATGTCTGGCAAACTGCAGCTACTTGATTCCCAAGAAAGCAGCAGTGTTTAAAAAGTAGTTATGGTGTGCAATGCTTGGGATTGCAAAACACGTATCTCATGTTCCACACAGTCCCCAGTAGATCCCTAATAAAAGGTTTTTTGGTTTAGTTTTTTTTCTTTTACATTACATATCAGACCTGACTGTTCATTTCCTATTCTCAGAAGTCTCTTAAACATCTCTCTGTGTTACAGCCTTTAGTGCCCTTTGTGTCTGGCTCAATCTCCCTGTCCCAAACCATTCTCCAGAGATTTGTCTCCCTCCTTTACTTGCCCTTTTCCTGGCTTTCTTAGTCACTTCCAATTGAAGTGTGACCTGCCCCTGCCTCCAGAGGCTCTCTCTCTCAAAGCAAACAAGCAGCCTTTATTTTCCTGCTGTACAGCCACAGGTCTTCTAAAGGAATTTTGCGCAAAGTACATGGTGGACAAACAAAACAGATATTCATCTTAGGGATAATTCACCTCAAAGATTTGGTTCTGTCCTCAACTTACCTCAGTTAGTGCTCTCTTTTGTGTTTGTATAGCTGCTTAATTACATAAGGATAGTTATCAGTCCTGACATAAGGATTCATTTAGTCAAACTGGAAACTGCTCCTCAAGCTCCCTATTCACCATTAAAGTGAGGCACTTGTGGGAGCATTCTGTGAAACTCAGAAAAGTAACTGAGTAAGTTTTCTTTTTTTTTTTCTTGCCAAGAATGCCTCTGAAACAGGTACAAAAGGCAGTACATTTCAGTATAACACTGGAAAAATACAAGGAAATATAACACATGGGTTTAGTGTCAAACGTTTTCTTAAATTTTCAGTGTCACTTTTATTTTTAGTAACTTCACTAATTTGAATACCAAAGAAGATGATGTTTTTAAACTTACTGAACGTAAGTTTTAAAGCTCATTGGTCAATATAATCTATTTCAGTTAAATGCAGTCAAAAAGCAGTACCTACACAAGATTAATGTGCAGGAAAACAGTGTGTAATAGACACTTTTTATTATGAATATAATTTACTTGTGAATATGCATCATCACGGCACAGTCTCTGAATCTGAAGCTAAAATGGTTATAAATAAAAGAAAGCAAAAATACAGAAGCAAAAATATTATCTTCATACAATTTTTTATATTACTGGCAATCTGTACAACACTTAGAGAAAATAACGACTCCATTATATCAGGCAGTGTAAAAGAAACAAACAAAAAGATTGTCCCTTAGGCAAATAGC
Organism: Falcunculus frontatus; assembly: GCA_013398115.1. Lineage (NCBI taxonomy): Eukaryota > Metazoa > Chordata > Aves > Passeriformes > Falcunculus > Falcunculus frontatus. The sequence continues at coordinate 614,007 of VZRV01001914.1, forward strand.
TTACAATCCAGGCAAAAGGTGGGTCTAGAACAAGTATCCCTTAATGTGTCTGTATATCCCTGAAGAAATCATGAGATTTTAATGATCAGCAGTTGTATCCATATACAATGACAAGGGCAGATTGACAGACAACCTATTGTCCAGTTTTCCATGGGAATCATAGAAAATCACAAAACCGAAAGCGAAGAAGATACAAATGAAGTATTTTTGGAAAAATAAAAGATTTTCAAGGAAGGCTACATCCAAGTATCTGTCATGTAAAAGAAAAAAAAAATCCATTATGATTAGTGCATTGCATGACAGTTAGTAATTAAAAATGGATTCAGATCTATTAAGAATTTCTCAGGATAAAACATTTGCTTCAGAGTTTTTTCATACTGACCTTAATTTTGAAATCTTCCTGCTTTCCAGGAAAGAATGCTATTGAAATAAATTGTGCTATTTAATTAATAGATATCATATATTTTCCTAAAACAAACAAACAAAACCCCCAAACAAACAAACAAAATCCAACAAAACAAACAAACAAAAAATAGAATGAATAGGCTTTCCAACTGGAAAAACTCTCAATTATAGAAAGGTTGAATTGAAATGTATATTAAAACCCCTTCCTCTCTTGCTTTCACTAATTCAGAAAGATATGTTTTTAATGGACCCTACTATAATTACTGCACGTTATGTAAAACAAACCCGTTAACATAAGATAATGACAGCATGATAGGGTTCTCTGATGCTGAAAAAATTGGAAGTCAATTGTTACAATATATATTTTAATTAAATTGAATTTAAAAGCTTAGGAGGTGTCTTTGAGTAACTGATAATATTAGAGACTTAAGAGGCCAAAGCAACCTTCCTACCTATAGTGAGAAATTTCCATTATCATTTAGTCTAACTTGAAAAGATCAAAGGCCTCTCCTTCTTCTGTTTTCAATGCCATGTACTTATCTCATTAAATGTTATTAAATTAATCAACAGTTTTTTTAAAGTACCAATTATCGTGCTCAGCAAAAACCAAAAGAAGAGATAATGACACAGAGAAAAGCAAATGAGTACTTTCAAAGAGCAAAGTCAGTCACCTCTGCTTATAAAATAGGAACAAATTTAGTAATAAGAAGCTGTTCCCAGCACAATATCATGACTGAAGATAGCTCCTAGATTAAAAAGAAAAGAAATCAAAAAAGAGTCATAGAATTGCTCCTTTCTGCTCCATTTTTTTTTCATAGTAGACTGCTGCCAATAGGAACCTCTGACAAGACTGGCAGCCTGAACTATGGAGATGAAATTTTTTTTCTTGCTCCAAATCTTCCATTACACAAAGGGAAGGGCACTTTGAGTGCTTTGTGAAAAGTAATTTTCAGGAAAGAAAATAAAAAATTCAAATAATAAAAAGTAGTTTTCCAAACTGCATTTATATTTAAATCTAATTATCAGATTAAGCTGTCTGCACTTAATGACAAATATAATCCTGCTTTCAATGTAATTGACACATTCCCCTCCTAAAAGTAGGGAAAACACCATTCATTTATTCATAAAAATAAGTCTATATTTAAAGTTGTCATGTCTCCAAAGAATGTTGACTCACATGCATTATGGAGGGTCTTTTACTTTCCTCTGAAAGAGCTTATCATGGCATGGCAGTTACTGGAAACAGACATACAGGAGAATCGGGGTAGTGTGTCAAAATTTGAACATCTGTTCTACTGCCATTGTACAGAGCTGACAATGTGCACTATGCAAGCACCTTCAAACCAGTTGTCTAGAAGTGCAGTTCTCATTTACAATCATCTGTTTGTCATTTTAAGAGGCACCTCTTTCCTCTGGGACAATTATGTGAACGATATTTCCATGTATGATTCTGATGAGATTTAGGATGACATCCTGCTTTTCTCTGTAGAGTTTCCTGAAGTTAGATTTTCGGAGGAGAAACAGTACTATACTCTGAACTCTGCTCAGGGTAGCTGTTTTAAGGAGTCAGCCTGTTTTAGAAAAACAGAAAATCCACCTGTCTCTTCCATTTTCACAAGAGTTGGATACAGTAGAAGTGTGGTGTGCTTTAAAAATTCTATCTCTTATAAAACCTAATCCATATAAAATTGTCTTAGGGATTGTATCCTTAGTAGGTATTACATGTTTTAAAAATGTTGAATTTTTGTAATACTTATTTTTTATTATTTAATATGACCAACATTCATAAAGAGAAGAAGTAAAAAAATATTCAGCTTCTGTGAAATGTCACTTAACGTGAAACTATGTAGACAAAACAAATGAAATTCAGTTCTGTGGAGATGTTATGACAAGCTACATATGTATTTCAAAGGGTCCTGAAGAAGTTAATGGCCTACATGTCCATTCACAAAGCACATTCACAATGGCCTACATTCACATTCATAATCCAAATCACAATTATAAACTCACTGAATTGGAACACCTTAATTCTTCAGAACCTGCTCAATAAAGAAATGTTTCTAGATACTAAGAACATTCTAAAGCTTTCTTCTACTTTTGACTAAAAGGTATGTAAATTGCTTTTTCTTGATTGTGATATTTCACTAAGTAAAACCTACTTCATTCCTATCTTGTAGAGGTGATAGAGAAAATCAATATTTTGCAATCTTATAAATTTTATAAGACTGAAAGCCAAAAGAAACACTTTTTTTCCCTCTCCATTTTTACTTATTTTCTTTCAGTAGATGCACAAACTAGAATAGTAAGAACATCCATAGACTGAAGTTTTATGCATATTGTCTCTCATTCCTTCTATGTGTTAGTCACAATCTAGGCATTAATCAAAATGATAGAAAACAGTGCAAATGAGATGGCATAATAATATAGGCTCAAATTAACACATTCACTTTAATATTCACTCACACAGAAAACCTTTCCAACTGTCAGATGATCCATTAGGTTGTTTAATGAGTTAGAGGGTACCTCTAAGCTGCATATATTACTAGACTATACTATCGTAAGCATATTAAAAGACAATATACTTGCTGATTCAGATCACTAGTTCCTTGGGCAAATACAACTGGCCAGCAAATCCCTGAAGTGACCACATTTTCTTTGGGGACCCTGGGTAACTCTCAGGTTAATCCCCACTGCCATGATGTGGGGCTGGTAGGGCGAGTCATTGACTGCTTTGGTGGCTTCCAAGGGGACAATTAGCAGTTTCCTTTTGAGTAAACAAAATTTCTCTTTACTTATTTCACAGTAAAGCTCTAATGATCATACTGTATGCCCACAAAAGTGGAAAGTGGCCCTGTGAAAGCCAAGGCAGGAATTCAAGGATCCAGAAAGCACATGAAAAAGACAGAGATGCCAAGTTGGACAGGAGAGAGGAAAATCTTGGAGTGCACAATCAGTAAAGTCTGGCCAGCTGTCTCTCCAACAGGATGATGCAGCCAGAAATCTCAGCTGTTTGGAGGAGATAGTATAGCTTCCAGGCTCTTGGGACTCTGATACTGATTCACAGGCTGAAGGATTAGGAATATTGGATTGCTTGAAAAGACTAGATCAATGCCAAGAGATTTTTTTACTCAAGGACTCAGGAACTATGACTTTTGATCCTCTATTCCCAAATTAGGGGAATTTGCATATCTTTACTGTATTTTTTTCCTTAAAATATCTGGAAATCTATCTGAATGTTTTTATGTATTAAGTTTGAATAGGCTTCCTTTTGCATCAGGGATGGATGTTACTTTAGGCTATGATCCTTATACAAAAATCTGTTGAACATTTGCTTGTTTTGAGGGGCAAAGATTATGTGGTCTTTAATTTTCTGATTTAAGCGTAAGATACACAACCTTTGAAATAGGACACTCTTAAAACCACAATGCAACACCGAGAAGAGTAAAACTTTAAAAGGTAAAAATTAAGAAGTACATATGTACAAACCAAAACAAGTTATAAAGCGAAGTTTATCTTGCACCAAGCGAGCACAAACCTATTACCCAAGGCAATAGAAAGCTGATTGATGATATCATGATGACAAATGAATTCTCATTTTGAATTCTGCCTGCTAAGTAATTAGTAATGTCATCAATATCATTACTAGCTCCTCATTCAACTTCATCAGCAAGCTGTTCCCGTTGCTCATTTTTCAGCTTTTCCTTTCTGTGCTTCAGTCAAAGGATGAATCTACACTGAGGACAATTTCTAGCAACTACCCAAGGGAGCAACAAAAAAATTAGTTGTCAGGCACAAGCAGTCTATTGAAACTCTGAATTACATTTTAATAGCAACCGCGTGATGTTATTTTGAAGTGGTCACTAACTTGAGAATTGGTGTAAATAATGTCAAGGGCATCTTTCTTTTTCTCCTGAAATATATTTGGAAACTGACATAATATAAAACCAAAATACAATTAATGCAAATACTTAGTGATTATAACTGAGCAAGTGACTGCAGGACAAAAACTTATTAAAAATGTCTTCTCGTTTCATTTTCTCATGCTTCTGAGATGGAAAGAAGCATTGCCAAGGAAATTGAACAAAATAGTGCCAATGCATATTTTCCCCAAGCTTCCAGTTCTATCTTTTCATTTAAAAACCTACAAAACTTACCTAAAAAAAAAAAAAAAAAAAAAAAAAAAAAAACAAATCCTAATGAATGCTGAATGAGATATTTGAAACACAAATGCACCTTTGGGGCCAAGCTATAATCTGAGCATAGGTATAGTACATTAGAAAAGGCCACAAGATTGCCAGTATTTGCCCTTTCTCATTTTCTGTGCAACCAGGTTTGTGTTTTAACAGAATATGACCAAGTTACAGAGACTCTTGTGTTTGTAGTTTTATTTTTTTGGGAGGGGGTGGAGCGGGTTAAATAACTTATTGATTGTATTTTTTCACGGCATTAGGACTTTTCCGAATGTATTTTAGACAGATTTGTCTACCTTTATATTCATTTTCTATTGTTTTTTTGGAGTACTGAAGCAAAACTTGCCAGAAATGTTTAATTTTTAAAACTGTATTTTAGTACACGTACCAGTTTTGCTAAACTGGATTTAAGTATCTTGGTTTAAACAAGAATATTTCTGCATGGTTCATTTACAGAAATTCTTTCTGCTATTCAGAAAGAATTGTATCAAGTGATTAAACAAGGACGAGTAAAGATGAAATTTGTTTCCTCTTAATGCTGGTGTCCATTTGAACAAGAAGTCAGATTACTTTAAAAAAATGTAATTTTATTCCAAAATATGCAAGATAGATAATATGCTTTAGTCAAGGTGGTTTTCAGCATTAGAATGCCTTCTCTGGTCTTTTCATTGTGCTCTAGTTTTTAATCCCATTTGGCATTGCTGAGCAGAAAAGAACTAAGAAGAGGTGTTTGATTTTGTCCAAAGATGGTCTATAACTAATACCCTATGTCCAAGTTACTTTGATTTAGACTGTCTAATTCACCTGATCTTTCAGCAGGATAGAAAAGTATTAGAGTTTTGATGATATATCACTGATCTACTTGTGTCCAAAGCAAGATTCCCTAAAATTGTTTTTTCAACAAATCTCAGAGTAAACCAATGACAAATTAAAATTGGGGTTCATGACAGATGATCAGTAAACCATAACTCCACCTGAAGTTGTGTGGTAAAAACTGTCACAGTGAATTTATCATCAAAAAAGAACAGGAATATGGTGACATTAAGTCAGTTGCCTAAACAGAAACTTTTGTGCTGTGCCTTATCCCTGCCAATCTGCCCTGGCCTCCAGCTGCCTCTGTGGAACGGCTGGATCCCCACACAATTCTGGTTCCTACCTCTCAGACCCCTGTGACTGCCCCAAGATTTCTCACGTGCCAGATACGGATGTTTAGACAACTGAATTCAGCCCTCAGTATTTGCCTGCATTATCAGCTGTTGGGATTAACAGGAAAAAAAAAAAAAAAAAAAAAAAAAAAAAAAAAAAAAAAAAAAAAAAAAAAAGAAGAAACAAAAAAAGAGAAACAAAAAAAGAGAGGAAAAAAGAAAAATTGTCTATTAGGTCCATGGCAATGTGTTTATCTGCTCTAACTGGCTTCACAGCCCTTTTAATGTCCTTTTAATCCATCAATACCTTGAACTTTTTGCAGACTTGTAACACTGGATACAATGAGATAGGAAAAAAAAACGCTTTTTTCTTTCTTTCTCCGAGGGTATATGAGATGACTGAAATACATTGCATTTTCTTCAAAATTATTCTTTTTTTATAAACAATCTTAATGGCTCTCTTCAAGACGATCAGATTTGTTACTTCTGCATTTTTGGGATTGAGATACTTCATTGAAATTTACCATTTGATCTCCCTGGTTTATTCCTTGCCTTTTGGTAAGAATGCATGATATTTTTATGGGGTTTTATTGTTTTAATAGGGTCAATTTCCCCCTTTTTTTTGGACACCTTGATTTGATATGCAGTTTGAAAGGCAAACAAAACAACAATCTTAATTTAAATTCCAGTCAGAGGAAAGTGAAGTGAGATGACTATGCTCATAGTTAATATATTGATTTTTTAAAATTATCATAAACAACAAAAATGGTTCCTTGCCAGATGACTGGATCTGATTTTGTGTTTGGTTTGTCATAGGGAACTTTTTCTATCAATTTACAAGTTCAGTAACCTGAGAAATGAGCGAAATAACAGTAAGTTTTAATGCAGTTATGGAAATATGCCACAATGCTAACATTTTTTAAAGTCTCATGTACCCTATAACTCACCAGCTTGTTAAAGAAATAATATCTACAGGAAACATTATTGAACCTTAAATTCAAATTAAATTTCAGTCTGTTTTATTGTAGGTAATGAATAATACGAGAAACTGACCTAAACTAAAGTTTCAGGAGTCATTAAAAATAATTTTCAGTAGCAGCATTATCCTTCACTGTTGCTTGTAAAAGATTTTATGTAGCACACTGAAACCCAGGAGTCATGGTAATATGTTCTTGCAAAATGACTGTGATTTCTACAGATTCATTCAGATCATTGTGTTCTTGTGATAATAGTTCTTCCTTGATATCGAGTTTCTTTTCCTTTTTCCAAGACTCTCTATTCAGTGATTCATATTTGGAGCGCTGTGTTTTCTCTTGGTTTTGGGGAGTTTTTATGACTATTTCAGCAGTCTTGAATTACATAATTTTCAAGGAGTAAATGCTTTTTCTAAGCTTTTTGAATACTACAAATGTACCTTGCAGAGGGTGATTGAGTCCAGCTTTAACCGACTGTCAGTTCTCCATTGACTTATTTCCTCCTGGAACACTGGTTCTTCTTCAATCTATGCTTATGTATATTATGCAAAACAGAAGTTATTATCTTTTTGTGTTCTAATGCAGAAAGTCTTCAGAACCCATGATATTTTACCTTTGATTTTTTTTCTATTATTCAGTCCATTCTTCAAACTGCTATCAAGTTCCAGAAATGTATTAGAGTACTGGCAAGAGATCTTTCAGATTTTTTTTAAGATGGGTTTTTAGCCTAGAACTTGGTTTTGAGCTCATTTTCCAGTGCAAAAGTCCATACCTCATCAGGCTTCTTTTATCAAATGTTTATAGTAACTTTTCCGATCCAGAGGAATTGATATGACCAGACTTGAGCATAAAGGGTAATACTATGTTCTTCAGATCAGGGACATTAAGAAAAAAAAAATCTTTTTCTTTTCTTATATATGGAGCATGAAAGTATAAAAATATTTGAACATGATTTCTTCTTTTAGATTGTTTTTCTCACACACAGAATTTTTTAAATTTAAAATATTCTTTTATTCTTCTATTTACATAGCTGGTTTCATAATCACACACGATTATGACATCAGCTATTATATCTTTGTAATACTGCTCCTTATTATCTATTTATAGTGAAAACTAAAGATAAAACAAGATAGAACACCACCTGGTCCTGGCTTTTAATAGCGTATGGTAGGAAACATGTAATTCTATAAAATTGCCTTCTATACAGATAAGATACTACATGGCACAGGAAGGGGAAAAGCTGAAAAATGAGTAGTATAGTAGGAATTAAAGATCTGTGTCCTTTACTTTATTTCAACTGTGACTGCCATCAGCAAGATAAAACAATGGAAAATATAAAAATCCTGTTACAGAGTAAGTAAGGTGTGTATCCAAAGATACATCTCCATCTGTGCAAATATTTTTGAGATTTCAGATGAAGACTCAAATATGTAATTTCTGTCACTGACGGTAAATCTTATGAGGAGGAAATAACTTCTGAATATGAGATCTAGAAAAATACACTCCAAACAATTCTGTGAGTTTGTGATAAAACAGTCACTATTTTTAAACACAGAGGTTAAGAATGGGAAAAAACCCCAAACCTATACTAATTTGCAAGCATTAAATTCTTCCTTTCTAGAAATTCATAACAATTTTAGACAAGCCGTTAGCTGTCATGGAGGCGGCAGCTGTGCAAACTTCCACACCGGGAGTTAACTGAGTGTTTTTTCACTGGTGACTTCCAAAAGACATAAGAAGGTAGAAACAGTCATATCAGAAAGAAAATTCTGCATGTGAGTGTGAAATCTAATAGGGAAAAATAAGACATGTTCAATGATTTTCAAACTTTCTTTTTACGCATTTAAGTGATTGACAGTAGATGGCCCATGGCAGTTTCCAATCCCACTGCAAGTAAGTAGCTGACAAACTCAGTGGTTCAGAACCTGGGAAATAGAGGCAGTCTGATAGAGACCCAGCTTGTTCACACATCTTTGTTTAGATGGATTGACAAGCAACTAAGCAAATTTTATGGCAAATAAGCTTAAGTCAGATACATTCTCCTGGTTTTCAGCACTATTGGTATCCTGTAATACCAGTCTTGTTTAAAGTGTCTGCTTAAGCTGAAGTTAACTATTATTTTAAAGGTCAAGAGACAAAGCTTTATAGTGTTTCTTCCTCTTGTCAGGAGTACTAATTCTAGCTTAATTAAAATCCACTGCCGTAGTTCGAAAGGGATTAATTTTAAATATATCCAAAGGGAAATCGTATCTTTTTTGGAAATTTCCAGTCTGAAATGGTCTCAAATAACTGAATGTTTCCTTACTGTCTCAAGTCAGGAAGTGCTTATAAAATATAAGGAGATTTACAGAAGGACAAGTTGCAAAAATAAAATTCCTTGTCAAAAATGCCTTGACTTGCAAAGTCCTTAATTTATAAACAATATTTAAAAGAGACCTATAAATCAATTAATCAGTTGTTTTTATTAAGAATACTCACATTATTAAAAAAACTCTTCGAATTTTAAACAGGCAACATTTTTTAAACTGTAAACTTTCTCTTTGATTTAATTTACTTTGATTGTCTCCTGTAAGACACCAATCTTAATATACAAAAAGGTAAGCAAATTTTTTTTCTGCTTAAGAATCTTTTGCATTTTTCTGGAGGACAGTAAAAAACAGTCTTGGGGTTACCTTAAGTTGATCTAATTATTTTTGAAAGTAATCAGGGTAAAACTTACAGATATCTTTGGAGAGAAACTGTTAAGCTGTTTCTCAGTAAGCTCTCCATCATTTTGTCTAAATCAATGAAGTTTCTCAAAGGATGCCTCTGGGAGGAAATCTACTATCCAGCATTTAGAGATATATTTCCAACACAAATACTATGATGCTGTGAATCTTTCATTACAGCCATGGACAACATAGGTAATGTAGTCTTTGCAGGTGGAAGAAAATTAATGCAAAATAGTACTTTTACCCCACCTATCTGGGATGACTGACAATAACCTGTCAACATACATGATTATACTATGTTCCATGCCCAAATAGAACATAGCAAGTAGTCAAAACAAAAATGAATAGGTAAAATCATGCAAAGAACTAGGGTCTGGGAATGTGAGGAGATCAAAGTGCTAAAGGTGTTAGGCTGGAATGTGAGCAAGAGAAGCAGTGAAGCTTGGTGATGGTAAGTGTTAAGGAAAATACTGAGGAAACAAGTTGATGTGAGATGAAGGATGGGGCTGTGGCTCTGCAGTTTTGAAGATAAATAATGGCAGATATGGAACCAGTTGGGAAAAGGAAGCTATGGAAAAGGTCAGGGAATGTGTAGGTTAGGTCTATGTGTGTCAAGTAAGAGAAGTCTCTCAGGTCATTGCATCTAATCTTAGGTCAGACATCAATGCTTAAAAAAAAGACAACAATTTAGGAGTTAATTGTTTATAGCTAGTCAAATTAACCATTTTGATGGTTAAAAATGATCCTAAAATCAAAGGGCAAGTCAGGTTAGAAGAAACAAAGTAGTCACAACCTTAATTATGACCTATCTCATACTTGTCTCCTAAATGGCTAATACATCACAAACTGAATGCATGAAGGTGTTTCAGTCTCACATTCTGTTGATGCTTCTAAAGTTATAATTACCTTTCATTGATGCAATAAAGATTTATTTATGCTGCATGTTTCCATATCTGAAGGAGACAGAGGAGAGGACTTTGTGAAGGTCTGGAGTCTGTCACTTGAGATACGTGGATATTATATTGTAGTTAAGACTTGTAAGAAAATTTCCCATGTCTTTACTTCATAGAACTGCAGTCAGAGAATATATTGAGTTCAAAAAGACCCACAAGGATTATGGTGTCCAGCTCTTGGCTCTGCCCAGCACCATCCCTAGGAGTGACTGAGAATATTGTCCAAATACTTCTTGAACTCTTTTAGGCTTGGTGCATGTTACCAATTTTATTTCCCTTTGCAGGAAATATTAATTCATTGAATTTCTATTAATACATCACACAAATTGCAATAGTTCCCAATAAGGGATCATGCTGATAGGCACTGTAAAAACACATAATAAATGGCAATATAGAATTTATAAAGTAACTAGGTGCTTATTTACAGGGTTATTGTGGTGGCTACAGTTCAGAAAATATATAAAATACCTAAGGGACAGGTCAATGATTACAAGTACATCATAAGAATTTTCTAAAGTGTTACCAGCAGGACTCACAAGAGCACTGCAGATTTTTTGTAAGTTTATTTGTTCAGATAAGCAAACGAGAAAAGTTGCATATCTTAGGCATTCTGGTGACTTTCACTTTTTAACTGTCCTTTATTGAAAGGATCAGTTATATCTGATAACAATACAAAGACAGTGGATCTGTCTTGATCATTAAAGCTCCCTTTGCCTTCCACTTCTCATTCTTTAAAATGTCTGTCTGTGTTCTAGAAATTCCTGGGAAATATGATAACATCTCTACATTATTTTGACCAAATTGTTTGGATTATTTGTAGTATCAATAGTAATTGTTCTTTTTAATCACATAAGTTCTTCTGAAGAAAGCACTGCAGGGTTACCAAACTCAGCAGTTTAAATCCTCATACTAAAAGGGTTTCGATTTATTTAGAATTCACCCAACCCTTTTGAATGGTCAGGAGCATGGAGCTACTCACTCAGCGAAGAATTTGTGACTCACTGTTCTGTACTATATTGAGGTATGTACGGCAGCAGTTTGCAATACATTGAGAAATGAGTTCCAGATGTCCTTTGCACACACGGATTTTTTATAGCTATGTCTGCATTGTCCTTTTTTATAGTTTTCTGTTTTCCTTTTTAAAATATTTTTTTCTATATGTATACATTAAGGAACAGAAGAATAAAAGTGAACCAACTGACATTTTCGTGTAATTATCAAGTAGGTTCAGAGTATTTCAGACCTTTCAAAACAAAACTTTAAAGCCAAGGAAGTAACATTTATCATAAAGGAAAAGGTGTTATTGTTTATACAGCTTGAGAGAGAAGGCAAAGGCAGGAGATGTTAACTGATGAAGAACAAAACCAGGAATATAATCAGATGTCTCAGGATTATGTATATAGCTTCTTCTGATGGGCAGAGAGAAATTTCCTGTGTTTATTCTGCTTCTCTCTGAATTCTGTCTGCCATGTTGAGCAGAAATATTTGATTGCCATACTCCAAGGAATGTGAACAATGAATGTGCAGCTATGCTAGCAATCATGTACTAATCTGCACAGCAAACTGCACTTTCAACATTCTATGGAAAGCTAAATTCCTTGTTTATATTTCAGCTTCAGCCAAAGCATCAATAGATGGAAGTTTCTGTGGTGTTTCAACAACAAAAATTTGAAATTCCATTCAAAGCCCTGTAGGGCATCTGCACGAGCATTTTGCTTTAAGGAATTGCAGGGAAATAAATAGTGTTTCAGTGGCCACTAATTTTTTTCTTCAAGACATTCTAGTGGTGAAAGAGTGTAATAGCACTAGCTTGGAGATGGGTAATGTTACCCTGTGGTGGAGCTCCTTTGAGATGTTACATTAACTTTTTTCTTTCTTCCCTCTACCTGAAGCACAGCAGCGAGGTATTTCTCCTTCTCCTGACCCCTATGTGACAGGCATAATGGTTTGACAGATCACAGCTAAGGCATGCAGTTGTGATTGTCATGTGGGATCACAAAGTATGACAAAATGATCAGGTTTTGTGCTGTAAAAACATATGGTACAGAAGTGTTACTGTGAGAAGGTGCAAACCAAATGCCACTTGTCTGAGTCTCATGCTCATGTTGTGAGATGTGATGGCTCTGTTCATAACACACCAGAAGGTTTTCTAATATCCTGGGTTCTCTTCAGCAATACAGCAGTCAAATACAAGATTATTGGCAAAGAAAATAGAATTAAAGTGAGAGCAGAGTGCCAAGCATCATGTACTACATACATACATGCACACACATAATTCTTTAACTGTGAGGACAACTTGACTGCAAAGCACAATAAGCAAATAAAAAAAAAATAAAGCTAACATACAGTAACTATAATACCAAGTGATATAGTGATAGAAAAAAGTGATACCAGAGTTCCAAACATAAACCTCAAAACTTATTAAGAAAACCTGAATTTAAAGATGTGATATTCCTCTTACAGATATTTTTTTATGCTGGCATTTATTGAAATTCTTGAAATTATTCCACCTTGTAATGCCACCTTTCATTCAACCATATAATATTATCAAAATGCCACAAAATAACTATTAGCAATATATGTGAACTAAAATTATTCCTAGACTGAAATGTCATATTTCATATGCTTGGTTTTAGTCTTTACATAGTTTTTAACATGGAATGAAACCTCTAAAAATAAGGGTATATAATGAAAATGCTGACATTTTGATTTTTTTCTCTGATATTTCACTTTTTACTAAATTTATGTTATTTGATTTCCTTTCTTCTTAGTCTATATATATAAATACTCTGAGTTGACTCTAAGACACTTGTGCTTGTGTTAAACCTGTTTCTTACAGGGAATGAAAAAGAGTATAATTTGAAATGCTTTCTTTTATAAACAAGGATGGTGGGAAGGGCTGTTAGTATATTTTAGTCTGATGAGAATAGCAGAGAAAATAATCAGTAAATTAAGTGTGCTGAAATCCCTTATGATCACCCAGGAAGAACTTCTAAATTAATTCCAAGATGACTAATGATACATTGAATTAATTCCTTGGGCAGACAGAGGCAAGTCTGTGGCACAAAAAAAAGGACATTATGTCCTTCGTTATGTTCCCATGGAATCATGGTTATAGAAAGAAAGACAAACAAATGAAAATAGTGATGCCATAATCACTAGTGTACTTAATAGGCTCTATCTGATAGTAAATTAGAGCTCAAAGAAATTCAGATCATCAATTTCCAATTGTGCAAACTATCATTTAGAGTCTGCTCCTCTCACTTATCCTGAAGTATTCACATTACCTGAGCCAATGCAAGCGTAAGTTCCATAAGGAAAATCATCTATTAAATGTGGATGAATTAAATACCAAATACTACAAAAAGTTACAGCTTTAGTTTGAAATAAAGGACAGAGCAGAAAAATGAGTACAGATTTTTCAGCAATTAGTCTTTGCTGAGAGAAACCCCGTGAGTCACATTGATGGAACAAAGTTGAGATTTCTCTTACTATGTACATAGTCATGGCCAGTAATAACAATGGAGTTCCTGCTGAGAAAGTAGCTAAAGCAAGCTCACGCTGAGAAGAAACCCAGAACCTTCACCAGCCCAGCACATTACAAAGGTTTTTCATAGTAATTCCCAGAGGATGTGATAAGACGTAAATATTGTTGCAATGCGATGGAGACACACATTTACACGAGAGAGAGAGAAAACATGTTTCTGTATGTTCTATCATCTAGCCTTTGTCTGCCTCTCACATATGGATATATAAGATAGGAATATTTAGAGAATGTTGTGCCTAGATTTGTTTCCCTAGGGACTGAAATGTTGTATAAGGTTCCTTGTAGCTTCATGTCATGGGTTGACCCAGGTCAGATGCCAGGCAAAGTCACTCACTGACTCCCGTCTGCAGCTGGACAGAGGAGAGAAAATTTAGTGAAGGGTTCACGGGTTTTGAAAAGGGCTGAGAGAGTTCGCTCATCAAATACCATCAAGAGCAAAACAGGCTCAACTTAGAAATATGAAGTGGATCTATTACTAACAAAATCAAAGCAGGACAATGAGAAGTAAAATAAACCCTTAAAAACACCTTCTCCCCACCCCTCCCTCCTTCCCAGCTCTACTGCCTACCCCAGCAGCACAGGGAGATGGGAATGGGGGTTATGGTCAGTTCATCACCCATTGTTTCTCCTGTTCCTCAGGGAGAGGAGTCATTCCCCTGCTGCACCGCAGGATCCCTCCCATGGGAGACAGTTCTCTACAAACTTCTCCAACATGAAAACAGCAGTTTCCTGTGAACTGCTGCAACGTGAGTCCATCCCATGGGCAACAGCACCCCTCAAACTGCTGCAGAGTGGGTCACTCTTCCATGGGGTGCAGTCCTCCAAGGACAGGCTGCTCCAGTCTGGAAGCAAGGGCCCTCTCTCTCCATCAGGTCTCCCACTGGATCACGGCCTCCTCCAGGCATCCACCCTCTCCGGCACGGGCACCTCCCCCACGGGCTGCGGGTGGATCTCTGCATCCCCCGTGGATCCCCGTGGGCTGTGGGTGGATCTCTGCATCCCCCGTGGATCCCCATGGGCTGCAGGGGCACAGCTGCTTCACCATGGTCTTCACCACGGCCTGCAGAGGAACCTCGGCTCTGGGGCCTGGAGCACCTCCTCCCCCTCCTTCTTCACTGACCTTGGTGTCTCCATGTTTTTTCCCTCACATGTTCTCACCTCCTCCTCTTTTCTATCTGGAATTAAAACTGCGCAACAACTTTGTTCTGATTTCCTCTTAAATCTGTTATCACAGAGGCATTACCAGCTTCTCTAATTGGCCCAGCCTTGGTCAGAGGCACATCTGTCTTTGGAGCCATCAAGGATTGGGTCTGCCAGACACAGTGGAAGCTTCCAGCAGCTTCTCACAGAAGCCACCTCTGAGGCCACCCTGCTAATAAAAAACAGCCCATACAAACCCAATACACTTGAGGACAAGAGTTTGTGCTTGTCCAAGCACAGTGTAGTTTAAAGAAATATCACAATTTTTGGACTAAATATAATTTAAAAGTTGAAATGAATGGAACTCGAAAGACACCCTTAGGTGCCCAAGAATGGATTTAAAAGCCTAGAGGTAGGCTTCTATTTTAGAAATGTTATAAATTATTTTGTTCAAAAAACAGACTGAAGCCAGATTTTGCTAGTTATTTGTAAGAAAAGCTGTTACAGTGGACTATTCATTATTTAGGAACACCTACAGATAACAGCCTGCATTATCAGTATGCAATCTATACTACACGATCTGCAGGGGCAGTAGAGAAAAGCACACACCTGAAAATCATGAACAAAAGAGCTGCAGAAAACATTATCCTTTTTCAAGGCATGCCAGGATTATCTTTAATAGCTTTATACTGCTAAGGGCTAGTCTAAACTAGAGGGGGATTGCTAACACATCTATCTCAGCAAAAGCTCTAAAAGGAGATGCAGCTTTTACTGATAAAAATATGTTTCTTTGGATCTTGCAGATACCAGGTTCCCACAGAAAATAAGCTATGTGAGAAAGAGAGACTTTTCTTTGTTCAGAATTTCTGTGTCTACTCTAGGCCCTTGAGTGGTCTAAGCAGTATCATAAAAATTCCCAAATGTCTATAGCTGGCAATATTGTGCCAGGCAAAGTTTCTGGGGTAGACCCAAGGCATAATTACCGCAGTGATAAAGGAGCTTGGAATTGTCTTGGTTATCTTGGCTCAGCCTCATGTTCTGTTTGAGCGGTCTATCACTGTTAAGAAACATGAAGAAGGCAAAGTCATTTCCTAAGTGAGAGCTCATGTCCTGAGTACAACAGCATTTTTGTCCCATTAACATATCAGTTTCACAGAGTAAAAAAGACTGCCATGTGACAATACATGTCTGAAATGTCCTAAATATTTTGTTGTTCAAGATGTGAGAACCAGTGTGTTACGTCTAGGTTACACATATATATGTATCAATTCAATTCTTGAATTTAAATCACTGTGAATACTTGATGTAAACCAAATTGAAGGCATGCATACAGATTTTTCTGTAAATAAATAAACACTGTGATACTGTAAGTGAAACTTGATTGCCCTGTACTCTCCCATGTGCATTGCTACAGCAGTTAATTTTACCTTATTTATCAATAAAGATTGCATTTGTAATGAAAAATGTTCTGAACAATTATATATCTATAGGTTTATAATTGTGGAAACTCTCATAATTTCCTCTGATAAAGTCTCTTGCAGCTGTGACATCCCAGATTTATGATATTGTCCTGTGACATATCCCAGATTCATAACATTTTCCTGATTAACTTCATCTAAACAAGAAAAATACTTTTATCACTGCCCTAGGACATGCACACACATTTCTCTGTGTTTGTACACATCTCTAAACTGCAAATATGTTCTTTCCAGTGTTTGATTGTGTTCTATACAGCTCTACAATGTCATTATCCCATGTCCTTTATTACCTTACATGAAGGAAGAAATACCTAAATGGTGAATGGAGTTACCTGAAGAAAAGACTATATGATTTACTACATAAAAATGAATTTGTGTAAAGACTGAAGGAACTGGCAAGGTAGTGCAGAAAAAATCTAATATATAATGACACAGATGGACATGTGTTTCAATAAATAAGAATGACACCAACTCAAAACACTGCCAGATTATTCTACATAATTTCGCAAATGATAGAGCAGAGTGTTATAATGAACAGTGTCAAAGACAGCATTCAGATCAAGCAAAATAAAATGCTTGGGAAATCCAAACTAGACTGCATTAATAAATCATCATAAACTGTAACTATAGCTGTAACATGATTGTGAAGTAGATTGTTATTTCTCAAAGGGCTTGTTTCCCACTAAATGGGGATATAACTCAGAAACACTGGCCTCCGTTATGTTCTTGTCAAAAACCAACAAATCTTTAACAGGTCGGTAACTTCAATCCCCATTTCAAATCAAGAATGTTTCTTTAATAACATGGTAATCTATTCAATTTTTAAATACAATGGAACATTTCTATAACTTAACACTGTTGAGGGTTTGAATAAAATAAAAATATGGGCTATATGGATATAATTACATATAGATAAGGGGATCTGTCATGACTGCAATGTAAAAAAGTGAAATTAAAATTAAGTTGAAAAATAGACAAGTGAAATCCAAAGATGAAATAGACAACTACATAGGGCTTAAGAATTTCATAGCTGCACATCAATCCAGTTTACTTTCTTCCATGGCAAAAACGTATGGAACCTTCTTGTTCTCTCCACCAGGAAGCAAGATTTCCCTGATATTCACATGGACCATGTAACCTTCTCCTAGCTATAGTTGCAATATTTTAGAGTTCTGAATCATATTTCGGTAAGGCTGAGATACAAATAGAGGTAAAATAAAGATTTCCTTGGTCTTCTTCAGAGAAGGACACTAGAACTGTTGTGTAACAGACCAATAAAAACAGCATAGATAAATATTGATTGTAAGATGCAAGGAAAATTTTTATAATTCACAACAGTTCTGTTATCAGCTGTCCAATGTAGAAGTAAAATATCCAGATAATGATAAGAATATGCAGAAATAGAATATATTCAAGAGAAAAATGCCATGAAAATAAAGAAAGTTATATTCTGCTAAATTTAGGAATGTATTGTGGACCAGAGAAGTCAAACCTACTGAAAACATTTAATATGCAAGAAATTGTGAATCAAATCTAACATCTTTGAAACTGGCGATCATGAAATCAAGGAATTTCAGTGAATATTTAAAAACACATTTAAAAAACATTAGCCATTCAAACTCAGGTTCACGATATATAATAACTCAGAAATATTAAATTTTCTTTATGAAATGTCTTACAAAATCTGCAATTTAAATTGTAGTTCCTAATTACAAGGATTTTTTCATCCTAAAACTGAAGAAAGAGCATAACTGTTTAATTTACTATCAGTATTTTTACTATATCTTTTTAATTTTACTTGTCTAGTCTATACACTTGGCAACAGCCACAATATTAAAAAAATATTTCTGACATTGGTCCGGGAAGCTGTTTTCAAGGTCATTCAAAGTGTAAATGCAATCCACTCCCCATGTGATTATGCCAGAAAGACAATATCCAGTTCTTCACATTGACAATTGTGAGGCTTCTCAAGCATGAACTATCATATTATTATCAATTCAAGTCCATTTGATAAACATTCATTTTTCTAAAGTAAATAATAGGCTAGGAGACTCTTAACCTATTTCAGTGACTGTTCCTTAGCTGTTGAAAAATACTGAAAAATAGCTAGGAAAGGTCATAGCCCATACACAACCTATTAGCATTTTGCTCTTTATTGAGTTTTTATGCATGGTTTAAAAGTGAATTACCACTGCATAGAGCTGAAATGCATTTTTGCTTTTCAGGAAATTTTCTACATTAAATTAAATTGTATTATTAAATGCAGAGACAGTAGTATTAATGCTAAAAGAAAAAAATTTATTGTGAGGTCTGATTGTATGTGTGTATGCTTTCAAATTATTTAGTTTTGCAATCGTAATTTTTATTCATGGAATAACAACTGTAGCTGCAATCATATGGTTGCTTGGTTTGTTTGTTTTGTCCTTTTTTAAGACTTTATGGGGACTTTTCAGCAACTGGCATGTTTACACAGCACTTGTTAAGGTTAGTGAGTACTGCACTTGCATGCTATTGCAAGAATAAAGCCCTTAGCTCGCTGACTGGTTGTCCTTAGATCATAAATTATGAAAACAATGTGTCAATATGGTCAAATCAAGTTATATCACAAGTACTACAATCATAATAATTACTAAGATAAAATAATAAGAAGTAGACTTAATTTTTTTTTTTAAGGATTTGTGAAAGAAGCTCGGTTGCAAACAATGTTTCATGGGTTTCCATCTATTTTACAAGAGGGACTTGTAAGATTTAGGCTTGTTTAACCAGGAGAGATTACCTCTATGGAATGCAAAAATAATCCAGGTCCCACAGCCAGTTCAAGAGAGTTGAAAAGTCTGAGACCTGTGCTGGCTATTTTTCACTTCTTAGACTACCACAGAAAGTCCTGGTTTTGAAGTTGAGAGTGGGAGTCTTCATAAAAACTATCACTGTAGGCTGTGCTGAAACCATTATAATACCATTATAAACCATTATAAATAATAATGAGAAAATTAAAAAGAGAACAATCTAATAAAATAATTATCTGGGTCCTGTTTGTACATAGCGCCTACAAAATGACGCACTAATTGTAATAGAAATTTTTCCGAGAAAAGACAATGTAGGAGCAGAATAGATAAATTTATTTATAACTTTCTTGGATTTGGTAAAAAATTTTAGCTGAAGAAATTAATAATAGCCTTTTAACTTATCTTCTGCCAAGTCTGCAGAAAGTCATAGCTTCTACCTGGATGACATATGCATAATTTATTTCATGGTTTGACATTTGTGAACTCTCTGAATATTGCAAAACACTACATCTCTTATATAACAAAGTTCAGATCCTGTAAAATGTTACACATTACCTTGTAGTATATTCCACCATAAAGATCATCTAGTTCCAACCCCCTGCCATGAGCAGGGACATCTTTCACTAGACAGGTTTATAAGGGCCCCATCCAACCTGGCCTTGAACACTTCCAGGAATGAGGCATCCACATCTTGTCTGGGCAACCTGTGCCTGTGTCTCACCATCCTCATGGTAGAGAATTTCCTCCTCTTATGTAATCTAAATCTCCCCTCTTCCAGTTTAAAGCCACTCCCCTTGTCTACATACCCTCATAAGAAGTCCTACTGCTCTCTTGTTGTCCTATTTAGGTACTGGAAAGCCACAATGACGTTGCCCCAAAGCCTTCTCTTCTCCAGGCTGAACAGCCCCAACTCTCTTAGCCTGTCTGCATAGGAGGAGTGTTCCAGCCCTCAGATCATCTTTGTGGCATCCTCTTGACTCATTTCAGCAGGTCCATGTCCTTCTTATGTTGCAGACACCAGAGCTAATGTATAGGGCCCAAATAATGGGTATTGTGACACTTTTTCAATTGACTGAACTTTGAAAATGTTCAGCAAATCTACAAAAGATTTTAGTCTGAATTTTCAAATTTATGTTAAAAATCAAACTTATTTTTATATTGTTTTTCACTTAACTCACTGAAACTGTCTTCTGATGTTATATCCCAAAACCACTTCTTTTTAAGCAGATCAAATGCACCTTATACATTATTGAAGAGAACATAGTTTTCTCACTTTAGAATGCTGTCATTGACGAATATCAGGATGTGTTGTCTGACCTAAATATCTTCTTTTATGATGAGAAAGAGGTTAAATTGAACTCTGTGTTCTGTTTTCTCTTTCATTGCCTTTCACATCTCTGTACTTCCATTTTATTCAGACTATTTTATCTTTGATGCTTCATTCCTTGTAGGAAAAAAGTTCTAATAGCATATACCACCCTGTTCACTGTCTGCAAGGCAATAAACAATTTGACCATGTCAACCCATATTGGTTTAGTAATCTATGATCTAGGGACAATCAGGCATCAAACTGAGAGGTTTATTCTTGTAACAGTGTTCAAGTACAATTCCTGTTAACCTGATTTCCCATTCTTTCAAATAAAATGTCTTTCCCTTAAATCCATCACTCCTAAACCCCATAGTTCATGAACTACTTCTGGCCTAGAAAAATTACCCAGAAGAAGAGTGGAGATAGAATAAAGGTCAAATGAAACATAGAACATATAATGAAAAATATCTTTGTATGCATAAAAAGCTTATAAGGAATTTATTAACAGATGATGTTCATGGCTTTATAGGCTTCAAAGCATTGATAATATTTTCATTTCCTCCTTTTTTTTTATGTCCTGTCTAGGCAGAATCATAATGTGGATGCAAGTAGAGCAATTTTGAAGAACATAACACTACAATTTAGCCTACATGAAAATTTTAGATGCACCAGCCAGTCAAATACCCCATATCAAGTCTTCTGCAGCTTCTGCTGCCTTTGAGAGGGGGAAAATACTAAAAATGTACTCAGTCTTCCCGCCCCCCCACAATCCTCAACCTCACAAACAATTTAGTATCTTGTGTTTATTCAACATGTAACATTATGGTTGGAGGCTATTTGTGTAGATAGGAGTCCTGCAGTGCCCTACAAAGAGTTATGATTCCAAGTTTGATAGTAAGTCTTTCTGTAGCATCATCTCATTCCCGATTGTACTCTCTTTGGGAACCAGACTAGGAATCCTGAATAAATAAGGAAATCAGAAAAAAGAATGAGGACGTTTTTAGACTGTTTTCATCAAGATCTCATTTTCAAGATAAGTTGATCCATAGCATATATTTGGACTTTCCAATTGTCTTTTGCATTATCTACATGAGAAAGCATTTTAATAATTAAATTAGGGGTGAAAAAAATGTCTACCACAGAGGATATATAGTGGAAAAAAAAGTTGTATGTTTATTTGCCATGGTCCAGAGATGAACTCAATAATCCTTTAAATCTCTGTTTTTTAATAATGAGGAGATATTTAAATTAAAGACTTTCAAGTTTCTGAAAACATTTTCCTCTCCCTGCTCTATTGCCTATATCTTGTTTGAGGAGCCCTCCACTGCCTGGTGCCATGTCTGTAATTTGTGTGTGATGGTCTCACTTCAGTCCAGTAAATGAAGCTATTTACTTCTGAAAAAGCCCTTCAAAAAAGAGACATGCCAGTGTCCTGTAGGACGCTGAAGATCAGCACTCTTAGGGAAAAGGTGTAAGTGACTGGCTGACAGTAAGAGGGACAGCCAAGTCCAGCCTCACATTGTCTTGCATGCAGGTAATTGAGATATTGTGACAACAGCTCCTGACACATCCAGCCATATCAGCAGAGATAACTGTCCTTTATTATTCAGGGCATAGCTATGTGAACTATTTTTTGCAGCCTGCTTAGATTGCAGTGATCACAGGCTTTCACATTTATTTGAAATAAGTCTAGGCAGTACTGATCATTTTGTATTAAATTGGTTTGACAATGTAAAGTGTCTTCTCCTAGGAGATAATCCATAAATTAAAAGGAAAGCAGAAAAAAATCTGCAATGTTTTAGTATTGAAATCATATTTTGTCACTCTAGGAAAAAGATTTCATTTTTTTCCTTCTAAATCCTTCTAAATTACTTCAGAAAGGAAATTTCTATTTATATTTTGACAAAATACTTTCAAAATCTTCAAATGTTTTCATTCTATGACAAAAAAACTATTTAAGTGAATTGTGTTTCAGGAATATTATTTTTTAGAGGAAATTTAAAAAAATGTATTATCAAGACAGAAAAAAAATTTCAATGTAATGAAATATAATGAAAACTCAGATTATTGTGGTACTTGCATTCTTTAAACCTGAAAAATTTCTTTTAATGCTTAATGATTGGAAGAGTCAAAAAAGAAAGTGCTGATACTAGCTGGCATTAATTTTGGTATAGTTACATAGCTGGGAGATGAGGAACGAATTTCTGGTCCATCTATTTAACATTAGAGAGAACAGTTACTCTGTAGGCTGATTTAGAGGAATCTTCAAGCCAACAACAGTACTATTTCTTTCATGTGATTTAATGTCAGTGATAAAAATGTAGAAGGTTTTTTGTGAGCATGACATTTATGAGGAAAAAAGTAATATATAATCAATTCAATTTGGCATATCTTCAATCTATAAAAAGAATAAAAATTAAGGACTGACATTTAAAAATTTTCGTACATCTGCTACAGGATATTCAAAATTTTTCATTTTTTATTTGTTTTAGAAATGAGTTCAAAATTCAGTAAGATAGAGTACAACTTTAAGATTTCATGCTTTCAGAATATTCACTGCAGTTATTGTCCTGACTGCAAGTGTTTACTGTTAATGTACATAAGCCTTCTGAATGATATTTTGAAAACTAAATTATCAGAAACTACAATAATTTGTAATGAATTGACTGTGGACTGATGGCATAAAAGATTTCCTCACTATACTAGGGTTAGAAGTTGGTACTTCTATTGAGTGTCAATATCAGTGTAGGAAGTGTAACTGAAATACCTTCAGACACAGCCTGACTCCCCTGTAATGGAACATGATGGGGTAGCTAACTTCAGAAACATTTCACTGAATTTCCTTTTCTTACATAGCATCAGTAGTTTGGTTGTTCTTCAGTCGGTATCTGTCATTCGTCATGCACAGAGACAAACCCTCCCCTTACAAATAAGAGTACAATTTAAAAAAATGTGTCATTTATATAAGCCTCGGAGAGAGGTTAGTGTTCCATCATTATTGCTGATTGTTTTGGGGGTTCTTTATTTGTTCTGGAAATTCTTTGGTGGGATTTATTTTATCCTGAAGTAGACATTATCTAGGGGATAATGTCCCCAAATATTTTCTATGATAAACTGGATATGCTGAACAAAAGGGAAATAAAAACAAGAGTGAAAAGGCATATGAAATGCCATAGAATATGCTGTGTGGCATTCTTCTAGTGCATCAGAAGGGTTGGGACTTCCTGTCTGTTATCTATCTTACCTACCAGTCCAGTGTGGATATCTTGGACATCTTAGGGAAAATTGTGTGGTGCTACATACCTGCTTTTACACAATTCAGTCCTACCCTCAACTTCTATTGGCTATAATAGGAGGATAAGCATCTACCAAAGATGTGCTGATAGATACTTAAAATTGTGAACTGAATCACATTCTTATATTTATACCCTCTATTCTAGCCACTTCTGAGTCTTCTCGGAGTGTAATAACACAATCTTTGTAGGAAAAGGACACTAAGGAGATGTAAAGGAGGAAGTAATAGACTTCAAGAGCAGGACAAGGTTTCTGAAAGATTTTAAGAGTCAAAAACTGATTGTATTAATTTATTAAATACAAGTACACACCCACTTGTATTCCATATTTAGTTAGACCAGATGTGTAAAATTGTTTTAGTGTCATACAAGCCTGGACCAGTGGCCCTTGAGCACAAAAATGAGATTAGGTTAGTATATTGGGGATTTCTGCATTGAAGCTTGAATAGAAAAAAAAATTAAGAGGGAGATACAAGAACCTGGTCATTGGAATGGTGTAGTTTGAAGAGGAGAAAATAGAATGAGTAGAGAGTGGGATGTAGCAGAAGCTTCTTGAGACAGATAACACAGAAACCAACTATAATAATCAAGTAGCTAATTAAATTAAATCCTCCCCAGCAATGATTCAGACTACAATGTATACTGTGTCCATACAGGATAAGATTAGATGTCCATATATAACTCCTACAGCATATTTCTCACTACATCTGGATTGCTTACTCTGACCTTTCCTTTAATTCAAGGGTGTCTGATTGTGAAGTTGGTTCATTCAAGTTATACTATGCAAGATTCAGCCTCTACAAGCTTTGTTCTTCTAGTGAAATGCTGTACAATGTTGCTAATCTACTTTGAGCAGTAACTCACAAAACATTCTTGTCACTGATTAAGAGCCATTCAATATTTTCTAAAAATATATGAAAAATGTTTGCTAGTACAGAATGGATTGGTTCTGAATTCAGAGATCAATAGTAAATAGGATATCCATCACCTAACACATTAGCAGACCTCTGCCTGGCTTTTTTGAGAGGCTTATGATTTTAAAATGACTGTTTTGCATTTACTGTGCATTCAGAATAGACTAAATTAGGCCACAAGGCAGTAATGTAAGAATTAGACAAACAATATGATTTATTCCCGTCCTTTTAGCAATTATCTGGTGACAGATTGTTTTCCTCTGTTTAAAGTATCTTCAAGTAAAACATATCTGCTCATAAAAGAAAGATGATTAGTGTGATGGCAATTTGCTTGTTCTTATAAGGATATGTGGAATATTTATTGCAATTAAATAAAATTGTTTTAAAGCTAAGGATAACAGTGTCATTAGGATGTATGTATTCAGTCTACTAAGTTTAAAAGGAAGCCAGACTAATGTTTAAGTTTCAGTGTCCACACTCCTTAAAAAGACTTCAGCCTTTATTTCCCTATATAGGATATGAAGTTGTTTACATAAAATGTACATGAGTAAGATTAATTTTCAGTTACATCAGAAGACCAAAATTCCATGCAAATCCACAGAGATTCTGTGTGTCTCAGTAACAGAAACCACTTAACTGGGGTGACCACGTATCATTGTGAGCATATCACTTTAAAGATATATCTTTAGTTTCTTGGACTGGTTTCTGTTTGATCTTTTAGTCTTGGCTCCAAGGGGATAGGAGAATCATAGTCCTGCCTAATAGCTGTCTTATCTAGGAACAGGTGATCAATAAAGTCCAGCAAAACCTTGGGATGCCTAAATGCAGTAAATGACCAGTCTCAGTGCTCGAGGAAAGCCAAATTGAGTATGAGCTGTCCCACAGGACTTCACAGTTTGGAGACATAGTGAGATTTTGACACTACTTTTATGGTCAGAATTGTGGGATAGATTTTCAGGCAGATCTGATAAGCAAAAGAGGTGGGTCTATACTGTTTATTAGTTTGATGTTCTTCATTTCTACATAGCATCCCACGGAAAAGGTTTTAAAGAAATTAAATACTAGATATGAACAACTCATTGTCTCTCTTGGTAGCAGAGAAATTACTAACAAGACCTTGTTTTTATCTACACATTACTCTATTAGTTCTCAGGAAAGATTGCTTTCCATGAAGAGCCAGGATTTGCAAATGAAAGCAGCATAACAGTCATTGATTATAAGACTATACCAAAGTATTATCTATTTGTTCAAAGTTATTTTTAAAAATATCAATTTTAAATGGTAACATTGACCCTGAACTGCATTTGCCTCAAAATACATAATGTAAACCTATCAACACATTATCAACAAATAAAAAATTTAATATCTGTTCAACTATCTGGAAAATATTCTTTGAAATGAAATACTGATCATCTAATTCTGCAGGAAGTTCTGCACAAACACACAAGGAATATATGAAGAATACTCCCTCCCCTTAAAGCTCCAAAATATTTTAATTTGTAAAATTAACTGAAAGAATTTGAATGTATTTGATTTGGATTTCTGAGCTGATTTTCTGCCAGGGTGGTTTAATTAAAGCTAAAAGAAAGGAAAAAAAATCTACAAAACTCACCTTTTTTCCTTCATTTCCTCTTTTTAAAGTTTTAATATGAAATTTAAAAATAGAATTAATATAAAGCTTTTCAATATAATATTCAAGCATTCTTTACTATGTAAATATCTATATAAATATCTGATAGGAGGGTGCAAAGAATGTCTTTCCAGTGATATCCAGTGACAGGACAAAATGCAATAAACAGATAGAAATGCAGCAAAATTAGTTTAATCATAAGAAAAAAGTGTTTCTAAGGTGAAGTTCATCACACACAGGAACGACTTGCTGAGAGTTGGGCAATGTCCATCTGCAGAGATATTCAAGACCTAACTGGACACAGCTCTGGAAAACCTGCTCTGACTGAATTTGCTTTGAGCAGATGAGTTTGATTAGGCAATGCCCAGAGGTGCCTGTCAACTCCAGGTGTCTTTTGATGCTTTAAGGATGAAAAAAATGAATAGCTGAAAAACTAAGATATAGATCCGTCAAAGTTCAAGCAGACATAATAAAATCTGTGATGAAAGTGACTAAAAATTGTGGGGAAAAAAAAGCACAGTGGGGAAAAAATATAACTCTTTTTACATAATTTATGCTTGAAAAAATGGAATGCATGTATGCATATACAGAAGCATATGCTTATTTTAATTATATAACAGAAAATACTTGGTTCTTCACTTTGTCAGTTGTGAGGATTTTCAAGTAAGTTTGGAAGGACACTGTACATCATCTGTTCCCAAACCCTGTGATCTGATAAGGTCCAATAAAGTGCCTCACTTAGATTATGAATTCACTGTATCTAGAGATTATTTTCAAATCTCCAAAACCTACCTGGATTGTGTCCAGTATTGTCCTTATGCAGATGTTGAGGTAGTAAAAGTCCCCTACAGGTGTGAGATGTTTTCTCTAGTTGTCTGAAGAAGACTTTGGTACCCATGATTTCCCCTTTCTTGTCATAGGCAGATAAGCACAAGTACAGTCACACTCATGCAAAATTTCTAGCTATGTATCACTCCTTAGATCTATTTAATTTACAAGAACGACCACACATACCTTTAGCTCTTTATTATAAAGCCATTTCTTTATTCATCTTAATCCAATAGATCTGTAACTTTTTGTTCTTTATGAAAATTACTCTTAAGATAAGGAATCATGAAACTTGGTGTTTGCCTTGTTAAATTACACGTGTGACAAATTCATGATGATTTGCAGCTAAATCCTCCCAAACAATACAAAACTGACAAAGAAAAAAGTAAAATTAAATGATTATATAAATTCTATATGATTTCCAGGTTGTTGGATTGTGCTGCCCGTTCTGTTGGTTGTTTTAACTTGACATAAATACAGGCTGTTTATCTTTTTTTAACATGGCATTTTGTGGGCAACCACTACATCTTACTAATTAGGCATTTTTGGCCAAATTCACCCTCTGCAGGAAAACCACTGTTTTTAAAGCAATTATGGCAATGTGAATCCAAACAGCTTAGTGCTAAGAAATGACAGAAGGGGAGAAAAAGAAAGTAAACAATAAAAAACAAACCTTCTTAACTCGCACTGCAAAAGTGAAGCTAGATACAAGCTCTTAGCAACAAAGCTATTTTAGTATTCAGTATGTTGCAAAGAAATTTAATAATGTTTTCCTGTTCTTTCTACTACTCCTTTACTAGCTGGAACAAAAGCAGTAAAATGAACCAAGCTGAAAATTTGAAAAGTCCTTTAAGGAGGAAATCTTAACTGAGGATTAGAGAACACGGATAAAGATAATTGTGGAGATGTTATACAAAAAATCACATAAGACATCTGGAAATAGGAAACATTCAGCCTTCCCATGTGACATAGAGTAAAAGTAATTAAAATTATTTCTACCCTATAGTTTAATTATTTATCACAAACAGTTGTAATAATTATCCCCGGAGACTATTCCATTACTTCATAAATCTGGTAACAACAACAACAAATGTGCCGATAACTTTAACCAAAGACCAGAATGAAACTAAAGGAATTACCTCCCCCTGTGAGGGACTGTACTTTGCAGTATGCCCAACTTTAAATAATATCAAATCAATATCATCACAGCTTCCGCTAATACTCGACATGGTTCAAAGGAAGAATCTGTCAAAGAGTCAGAGGAAAGTGAGCTATTGCTGAGATACTGAAATAATATGTTAAAATTAGGAAGGAATCAACTCTGCAAGTTGCTGAAGAAGTAACGAGTGGTGTTGAATGTCTCAAAGTGCCCAAGAAGCTGATGAGATTTCGTAGACCCATTTACATCTATGAGTGTTTCAGAAATGTTCTTGCATGCACGAATAAATATGGGCCAATAACTACTCTGTTCTCAGATAGTTATATACTCTGAGATAGATAGATAGATAGATAGATAGATAGATAGATAGATAGATAGATAGATAGATAGATAGGGTTTGTTCTGTCAATCTACCTCAAGAAACGAGACATTTGCAAGGTTCAAGTGAAAGCTATTACAAAACATGTACAGCTCTTTGGGCCTAACTTAGTTCAGGCTTCCAGAGACTGTCTGAAAAAAAGAAGAATAGGGAACACCAGCATCTCGACACATATCATTTTGTTCTAACTCGTTATTTCTTGAAGGACTGTGTGCCTCTTCTTGTGGCATGCATACCACTCAAACAGACAACATGAGTTAGCACAGAAACAGCTACTGATTTATTACCGCAGGTAGACGTGTCACCTACTGCTGCTAATGTTGAGCTTGGGAGTTATTCATGCAACAGATCTTTGTATTCCTTCTCAGACTTTGTCTCCTAATTCTGCTAATGGTTAAGGTGGCATTTCTAAGAAAAGCTTTTTTCCTTATTTTCTTCTTTTTTTCCCCAATAATTGTATTCTTCCAACAACATCCACTCATAGACACTAGCAAAAATGGTCTAGATTATTTTCAGTCTTGCATAGACTTTCAAAACTATAATCAAGGCAATTATAAGTGGCATTTTCTTTAATTTTATGCTGCTGCTAATAATAATGTTATTTATAATAATATTTTAATTTTCTAATAATTAAAATTTTATATTAATATGAAAATATTTTTGTGAAAGAGGCTACTGTAGGCATATGCATGACATACAAATTATGCAACAAATTTTTGGATGTTGTTCCTATGCCTTAAATATGTATATAAGTCTTAAATATTTACACTAGCAGTACGTGTCAATGGTATGTATATATCATGGACTCCTGAGGTAAATGGATTTCAAAATTATTCTGGATAATATATCCCAGAATTACTAAGTAACAATTCCAGCCTCTTCTAGAATCCCAAAATGTCCAGTTAGCCATGTTTATGTAAGCAGCATTTTTCACTTTGCTGCTTCTGGTTACTTTTAAAACTTGTCTGGATCTTTCATTTTTGGTTGCTGTGTGTTAATTTTGAAGCTAAAAGGTACTGCCAAAAACTCTTTCATTTTACAATAGCTGCTTATAACAGCTGAGTTTTTATCACCTGTTTGAAACACTGACCTCTGTGGGCTTTCCTTACACAAATAAAGTTCAGCTTTCTACCAAGAAAGTCACCAGGAGTTTATAACTTTTCTTGCGTTATTTTGTCCCTGTTGATGGGTAGTTTGGATTGTGATGATTAGCTAGAGGGGTAAATTAGAGCATTGATTTCTGGAACAGCAATATAGGCTGTTTGATATAGGGTTTGATACTGCAACTCATTTCCTCCTGATCCTCCTGCACTACTCAGGGGAGAAGAAGTAGAGAAGTTAGGAATGATGTTGAACTTGGTGAGGAAGAGAGGAGTAGGGAGAAGATGTTATAGATTTGTCTTATTTCTTATTATCCTATTCTTTTTAATTGGAAATAAATTCTACTAATTTTACCAATTTGATTCCTTTTTGCCCATGATGGTAATAGCTGAGTGATCTCCCTGTTATCTTGACACACGAGTTTTTTGTCACCTTTTCTCCCTGGTCCTGTTGTGGAGAGGTAGTAATAGAGAGGTTGGGCACCCAGAGACAAGACAAAGTCAACCAGCCTCAAGATAGTATATAGTTTAACTTTTTCACTTGCAATTGATTGATTTATTTATTTTTTAAGAGTCTTGAATGCCAGAATACAGAGGAATGAGAAACATTCCTTACAGCAATAAGAAACAGCTTTACGATTTATGGAGGGTTTTAAGAGAAGTCTCAAATTAGTCAGTCCATGAAAATCACTGCGATCCTGGAGGTTCCAGACTGGAGAAATATACCTGAAAACTGAGCTGCTAAGTAGCATCACTATATATGGCAGTCTGTCTACAAAGAACAGATTCCCCTACGTAATACTATTTTATTTGTTCCTGACTCCTGGCCAAAGTCTGGACAGCCTGAGACCTTCAGGTGCCCCTCAGCTGTATATTTCTCCAATTCTCTGAATAGCAGGAGGGTAAGAAAATGTGGTGAGTCTTTCTATGAGAGGAAAAATAGAAAAGTCTTTCAAAGATTATGCTACATATTTAAGGATATGAAGACTTAAACTTTGAACAATATAAATGCTTGAAAAATGTTAAAGACAAATATTAAACCATTTTAGTAAAAGAAGCACCAATTAAAAAATCAGACTGGTTAATAAAAACATGAAGAGTAAATGTTAGATACGAGGGAAAATAACACAAAGCAAAGCAAAACAATGGGCATTTTTATATGAGTTTGCCTAAAAATTAGGACCTTATTACCAATGGGATGAGACGTGATGTTTGATAGAACACATGTAGCACATAAAAACATAACATTTTTTATCTTTTCTGTCATGTAGGAATAATTTTGTAAGGACATGGAAAGCAGGATTTTGTAACGTAACACGTTAACATAGCTGCTTGTCTCTGATTTTGGACAGCCAAAGCTATTATTTAGATGGATCCAAACTTACCTGAGTGAAAGATGTTCTTGAAATTTGCTGTTTGAACTCAAGCTCTCTTACTGGATTTTTTTTCCTATGGCTTGAATGGAACAAATTACATTCTCAGCTACTGATTTTAATTTTATGTATAATTTTCAGATGAGTAAGAGGGTAATGATAGAGTTCAAAAGGCTAATACTCATATCACAGTTAAGCCAGGAAATTACAAACTGCTACTCTTAGGGTGCTAATTCTTTACTTATTAGAAAACACTCTGGATAAAAAAGGTCAACAGTGTCAGCCACTCACAAATAGATTCTGACATGTTCCTACAACCATATCGAAAATATTAAAAGGGAGAGAGCGACAGCATGTACTCCTGCTATCTGCTGGTCCCACAAAGAAACGCTTCACAGGAGATGTGAGAGGCATTTAACTAAAAGCAGCTTTAAACTGACATACTGTCCTTTGGATTTTGTAACTATGCTTATGTTTATCAGCCATAAAGAAGTTGTTCTAAGAAGTCTTTTAAAGAGGTCAATGCAACTTCTGAGAACCATCAGGGTGGTGAAATGCTTTTTGGTTTTTCTAACTATAAGTATTGCCTGCATTAGAGGAGACTTGTGGAGGCTTAGTCCAAAGCTTTGAGATGGTGAAGAGGGTTATTTTTGAGAAAAATCTTTGAGATGATGAAGAGGCTTTTAAGATACAGTTTGTGTCCCCAGAATGTGCTCTGATCTATAGGACTTAAGTGGGTGTGACCCTGAACAAATCAGAGTCATACGGACAGAAACAAAAATGTCTAAAATGTTCTAGTTTAGAGATGAACCTTGTGGTTCAGTGAAGAAGCACTGTTATTAGCACTCGCTTTGTGACTTGGCTTATGGAGATAGAATGGTGTGGAACTGTGTGATAAGACAGTGCATATATTCAGTTATATGGCAAACACTTAGCTGTTACTCCTGACGGCATGGGATATAAAACACCTAAGGAAAAGGAAAGTGTAAGAGTCTGATGAATGTTTAAGTGCATTCACAGTAGAAACAAAAAAGAAATCTGTTATTTGGTCCTAAAGACACATTTTCTGCTTCCTCCATACCACTAATCTGCTTTATTTGCAGGTTCAGTCTGATGCTTTACTGTCCTTTATGATTACAACTGGTTTTTAGGTCCAGGTGGACTGGCTGATATTGATAACTCTATTCACTATGCTTTAAGTGTCAGATCAAAGCAAACAGGTGTGTGGCATTTCACAGTAATATTTCCTTCAGCACATGACCTGTCATCTGTTAATGTGTCCAGTCAGGAGTAGCCCACAGCTTGGAAAATAATTTTCATTCTAACATACATTGTGAGTTACCTATTAGCCATCAAATAAAGAGCAAGATGAAAAGAACATTTACTTGAGCCATCAGAAAATGGCAGACTGGCAAATTGAAAGGAAAACAATTATTAAGTTTTTCAACAGAATCTGATAATTTTAGGGTTAGGGGGCTTTCTAACTCTGTTTCCAGTTCATGGCTTTCTATCAATAAAAAATGCTGATTATAAAATGAAAACGCATTTTTAAAAATTATATTCATCATATGGAAAATCATTATGCAAATATACATTTTAGTGTAAATACAGAAAACCAGTGCCTCCCTCAAAAGAGAACATGAGTACATTTTACTTTTAGATTATGGGTAAACATTTCTGAGCTGCACATTTAGGACATTTAGAGTAATAACTGAGTAAAAGCATTTGAATCAGGAAACTCACAACTTTCGTTTATTTTGATTTTTAAAATAAGACAAAGTGAAAAAAAGGATGTGACCCTTAAATTGCGTACTTTGGGTACCATTTTCAAAAGCAAGTGACTTCAGGGACTACTTTTACAGTGTTTTGGTTTTTTTTTCCCCCTGGGGGTTTCAGTGAAGCTTAGGGCAATGATCTCCTGAAGCTACAGTACACAAAGCAGAGTTTCAAGAAAGGAACTGTACAGCTATGCTATTTGAAACAAATTTGAGACACTTTGGGTGTAATAATTCTGTGGGGCATTCTTGCAGATATTTTTCAATTGCTCAAACTAAAGGAACAGGCAGAATCTTTTAGGGTCCTTTCATAAGACACTCTAGTTCTTTTATGTATCATATCAAGGGCAGTGTAGCCTCTTTAGCTGTCAAACTAGTCAGGGAATCTAGAAGATGTTCTTTATTTTAAAGTTTGTTTCAAAATTGATCTGATAATAAACTAATAATCAACAATGCATATAATTCCTTTAAAAGGTAATATATAGAGTTCTGATATTGTCTGTCATAATTATTACAATACACCTGAAAAAAGTAGAAAAAAACCACCTCTGAACCAAGTGAAAAAGGAGTCTTAAATAATTAATTTTCCTTTTGTATCTCTGGTTTTAGTTTCTACCTGAAATCTTTCAATAGGAAGATAAGCATTAAATGTGTAGTTTTTAAAAGCACTACAAACTAGGATGCTTTTAAAATATAATTACAAGTCTGAACAATGATAGACAGTATAACAATCTCCATTACTCAGGAAAAGGAGTACCAGGATTGATGGAGAGTATTAGGGAAACATAACAGACAGTAGGAATATATTTTACTGCCTTTTTCACTGGATCAAAAGTCCCAGGAACAGAAGCTAAATAGAGAAAGACAGATTAGAACTCAGCCTCATGCCAATACATGGCTATTCTCTAATAGCAGCTACTCTATTTATGCTTCAGTTAAAACTCATGGTAATATGAGGTTATTCACTTTATAACCCTGCCTTCCTGTTTTCCTCTAGAAAGAAGTGAAGTCCTAGAAAATGTCTCAGGACATATCTTGTTCTTGTTAAAATCAGAAAAGTCACCTGAAAAATGCTGTTTAAAACTGGACCTGTGGCTTTCCTTTTGAATCCATTTTTTACTTTTTATATTGTAGTAGAAATTATCTGGGTTGCACATTATTTCTACGTATAACAGAGAAACTATGAACTGTCCTCTCTTTTTATCCTATCATAAGAGCTGTTTTTTGAATGAGGAAATTTGGAAGGTGAAGAAGAAGGAGGATAAAGGAGAGAGTGTGGGACTGAGATATTCCATGTCACTCGTCCCTAAGGGAGACTAGCAGAGAATGGAGGCAGGAATTAGTTCTGCTGGGAGAAGTAAAAGTGGAAAGGAGGCAGAGAGAACATAGTATGCTTTCAAGGAAAGAAAAAGCAAACTTGCAGGAAATTATTTGTGAGGGGAGGCAAGAAGACAGGAGGAGAGCTGTGAATGAAAACAACAGGAATTGTGATAGTCTGAAATTGATAAGAAAAGGATAGAGAATAGGATTCAGGGGATGGCAGAATCCAAATCTGAAATGCTGACACAGCCTCCCCATAAAGCACTAACTTTTACAAGTAAGCAAGATGAAGATCAAGCACTGAGCTTCTCACATGTCCCCCTGATCATTACTTCATCAGTGGTTTTAGGAATAAACGTAATTCTTGCTCTCTGGGCTTGCCATGTCTTGAAGATGCTCACTGTGATTGCCCAGGTAGCTTTCTTCACTTTTCCAGAGGACTTTCCAAACCAAACTACAAAGGCTCAGTGAGATGAAAGGCACTAATAAAGACTTACACAGGAGTGAAAATTATCTTTAAAAGAATCTTTCCAGGTTTTTTTGGGGTTTTTTTTTAAAGTATTGCTTTTAGAAGGTAAGCAATGTCCTGGAATGCAAATTTTGTAATCAGACAATTTCATGCAGCCCTTTAGAACTAGTTTTCTACCTTTTTGTTATTGTTTTGTTTAGATATACTTTCCAACCCTTTTATCTACTTACTCTTAGATACAGACCCTCACCACTTCGATCTAGCAGGCAAGTGCTTTTCTCTTCTGCTCAGTGTATTTTTTTCCCTTTTAACTTTAATTCCTTTACTTCTAATTACACACTCTTGTATCAAGCTAAATTATTCCTCTCCTTCCTTTGTGTTTACTGCCTTCAGATGTTTGTAGTTTATTATGTCCTCCTTTCTTCCCTAACCTAATTACTTCACTAAACTATTTGTATTTATGCTTTTAATCTTTTCGAATAAGTAAGTCTATTCATCCCTTTAATCATTTCCACTACTCTTTCAAAAGCCTTTTTTAAGAGCTTTTCATGACTTACAAAATACTTTCTTTATTTTTCTTGTTAAACATTGACTTAAAATTTACATATGACATCTTAACCATGTAAATAATTGTCCTTTTAAAATTCTTTTTATTTATTTTAATAACTCACTTTTTCTCATATAAATTTTCTCCTTGTTTTCATGCCTCTTTTTATATCCTTTTAGCTTTGTGGCCTAAGTATGGATACTTGCTTTTTCCTTCAATTTTAGTTTACATTTTCTTACCATGTAGGCATCTGCAGGATATAGACAGCAAGACAGAAACACAGACACCCAATCCAACTATAAGTCATCTAGGATTCAGAGACAGAAATAATTTCTAGCATGTGCATCCTCCATAGGCATCTATTTACTGTGAATTCTGTGCTCTCTCCCACTCACATCACCTGCTTTTGTCTAGTACTGGCTTCAATACTGACAAGATTTGTGCAGCCCTGCTTTGTGCACATACATCATCTCCCATACGGCACAAAAAGTGCATTTCCTTTTTTGCATTTCAACAGTGTGTCAACTGGTTTTACAGCATCTGCTGACTGATTAAATTCCAGTGTGGAACAGTTTGGACAAAATTAAGGTTGAGTTACAGAGAAATTTTTGCAAAAGTCTTAACACATTTGCTGAAATGTAAATTAACTTGTACTCTAATTTCACTGATTGACAAAGCTATAACTAGTTGGTAAGACAAGGTATTGTAAAATTTAAAAAAGCCTTTTGACAATTATAAAACTCTGACTGAATGCCATTGTCACTAAATAGCAATTAAAAATGCATCTGCCAGAGTGTCAAGAGACGTGAGCAGGAATTTAGGGAGCAGAATAGCTCAGCTAACTGCTGTTGCTAAACAGGCTTCTATTTCTGCCTGCTTCTAAGTGAGTGTGGTTGAAAAAACTTGTCTGGAATAGAAAGACCTGACAACTTTACATTATACAGAAATTAAGGCAGTGGGAGACATGGCTTTGAGCTCAGGAATACATGTCAGTGCAAAGAGGAAGCTTCTGTCTCCACCAAAATGGGAATCGTGCTGTTTCCTTCAATCAGACAACAGCTCTTTCCTTTGAGCCTGCTTTGATGTAGGTGCCTTCACCAAACACATTGCTAATTTTTGACTAAGACCATTTTGTGTCACTCACCAGCAGTTTCTCTGCAGTTCTCTTCCCCTCCCTATTTCATGCATGCTTGTTGGTGAGGGGAGAGATGTAAATTCACAAATTTACTGAAGATGATTGGTGAAAGTTTCTGCATTATTGTCACAATATATATAAACTCAACCAAACTGAAACATTGCATGTGGTAATTGTATATTTTTTAATGATTAATTAGCAAAGCATATATGTATTTGTATATATATGACATTTTCAAATGAAAAAATTAATCTGTTTTAAATGAAAATAGTTCTATAGTTTTATAAAAGAAAATTATTTGAAGAGCTTAAAATACTTTTTTAGTTTATTGGTCTGTTATTATTCAAGTAGGAACAAATTTCATTTCAAATTGCCTGTTCTCAACCAACAGAACTAACAATTGATTTTACTCAATTCTCTGCTTTCTTCTTTTTTATACACCAGACTTACATAACACATGCCATAGAACATGGGTTTTCCCAAACAGTCTTCATTTAATAATGGATTCTATTTCTAGAAGAGTTTATGATTTTTCTAATAACCTTTTCATGCAGCCTTTATTACATGTTTTTCTTAGTAGTAGCGAGTAAGAATATTATATATTTTTCCTTCCTTCTCTCCTTCCCTTCCGCCTTCCTTCCTCCCTCCTTCCCTCCCTCCTCTCCTCTGTCCCTCCTTTCCTCTCTTTTTTTTTTTCTTCTTTCTCCTGTCTTGAATCTGTCTTTTTTTTTTTTTTTTATGCCAACTTACTGGTTTACTGTTCTTGTGGCATTTATGTACACCCAGGGAAAATGGCTCTTTCCACAGCTAGCAAACCTTTCCTCTATTGGAAGTGAAAGTAGAAGTTCAACCTCTGCATTCCAAGATAAAATACTTAATGCAGTTAGAGATAGAACTGAAATTAAATATTTCTCCATCAATATAGAGCATAACATAGAGTCTTACAATTATATATATTCAGTTTGAGGATGAACACTGAGGTCTGGCCAAATATGTCTTCACACAATGAAGTCTAAGATCAAGCACCGTGTATTTTTAGTAATACTGATATCTCATTGTACTTTTAGCCAGCTGACTAGTATCATTCTAGTGTTAACTTCCCTCTCCTCTATTTACCTAATTGTCTTTAAGTTGCTTGAACACAAACTCATACAAAGATGTCTCAAATGTACTTAAAGCTAACAAAAGCTTAGGAAAGAAACTGAATATGAGTTGTTTTTGAAGACAATGGATTCAATTTATGTACAATTATTGTAGCTGCAAGCACTTTTATTCATTGCAGGTGTGGGCATTGGTATGAGGGAAGATTGGGAAGGGCAGCCTTTAGGGTATTTGAGCAACTCTTAAACTGTGTCTATTTTCAGAATGACTTTTATGTAAATAACATATAATTGGAAAAAAATATTCTTGAGACTAACTATATTTTATTCTTGTGATACTAGATGGATTACAGGCATTCTGTTCTGAGCTGATAGAAATACTAGATAGAAATCTAGTATTTCTGGAGAAACAGGGATCAAACCTTGAACCTATTTGCTATAAAAACGACGCATTTTTAAAATGTAGCCACGTAACACTTTTTAGATTTCGTAGTCACATCAATTTTGTAAGCACTGAGTGGTTTCTGTTTGCTTTGCTTTTGCTTTAGCCCATAGAGAATCATATGCGAGTAATTCACTTTAGCATTTCTTGGTGCATTGACTACTGTTTATAATTGCTTACAGAATATACAGAAATGCTTTTAGCATTGCTGAATTATACATGACATGAACCACAGAAGAAATAGTCACTTAGAATGGTGCTGTGAAAACTCTAGGCTTCTCTGACATTAAATCATATTTCACAATTCAAATTTTAATTTTATTTTGGTGCAATTGGGTTTTAGTCATATATGTTTCTGCATATCTATTTTCTCAAATGTTTCTTCAAAAGAATGAAAATATTCTGAAATACTAACTTTCAGAGTGAAAAATGCATGGCCCTATTCCTTGAAGAAAAACATATTCTAATGAAAAGGAAGCTGAAATACTGAAATAGGTTTTAAACACACCACATGGCTGGTATTTCTAACACAGGAAACCAGTATTCATGGTTGTGTGAGAAAAAAAAGATCTACTTGGTTCCCTGTTTCAAATATTTGTACAATCCATCAGGCATAAGTCTAGGAGAACCAGCCAAAATCTTTAATTTGAAGGGTAATGATATACAGAATTTCTGAAGTCTCTTCACCACTGCTTTTTTAATAGGCTAATTGAAAAAAACCTCCTTTGTTAAATAAGGAAAACAGTTTTCATATGACTGGTGGAAATACCCTAAAGCAGCAAAGAGCTACAAAGCTGTAAAAATTTTACCTTCTAGCAGGATTGTTGTTTTAGCAATAGAAATTTCTTCTACCACATAAGCATGGTGCTGGAAGACACTATTTTTATAGGCTACAGTAGCTATATTTAAATGAACTGTATCTTGAGAAGATATGTAGGAGAGGAGGAAAGCCGTCAGTTTTGCAGTGCATGCCTGTAACTATCTTTTTGTATTTCTTTAATGTTAGAACACCAGCCTCTGCTTTATGTACTGGGAGAGTGTATGTTATATTTGCTCAAGGACACATGGTTACTGGACTCATTTTGTCCGGTAAGAATTGCTCAGAGGAGGTTGTTTCTTCTTGATGAAGAAAGAATTGACATCATGTCTTCTCCCTTTCTTACTCCATTTAATTGGTAGCAGCCAGAGAAAATCAGATGGCCCCACCTATGTGTGATTGATCACGCGGCCAGTTAGCACAAGGAATTCGATTCGCTTGATGAAATTCAGCACTATGAATTCTGTCACACAACCAAAACTGCAATTTCTGGTCACAAGAATGGAAATCATCAGCTGAAGTTTCAGAATAAGCAGAGGAGATGATTGAGCTTCATCCAATGCAGGAGGTAATGTGTGAAATCTTATCACAACTGCTGAATAAGAACAAAAATTTTCAGCTAGATTGGGTTTATGTGGCAAGGTTTTGGTAGTAGCCAGATAGGTGGCTTCTGTGAGAAGACACCAGGCTCCCCACATGTCAGACAGAGACAGATCCAGCCAGCTCCAAAATGGGCCCACCACGACACAGCTGTGCCCATCAGTGATGCTGGTGGCCTCTCTGTGATAACATATTAAAGAAAGAGTGAAGAACACTGCAGTAGCACTGTGAAGGAGTGGAGTGAGAAAAATGTGAAACAGTCCAGAGCAGTGAAAGAGTGTGAGGAGGTGCTCCAGGCATCAGAGCAGCCTATGCGAGAAGAACATAGTGATAGAGGCTGTCTCCCTGCATCCCATGGAAGTCCACCAACAGTGAAAGCAGAGGATAGACTAAGGGATAATCACTTTTTAAAGTACTACAGTTATAGGAGATGCTAAAAAGAGACATATGTGTTTCACAGGACAACATGAAGGCAATTTACTTTTAGTCAAAACATAAGCAAGATCTCTAGATATTCTTTGAACTTCTGGTACATCTCTCTGCCACAAAAATCAGTGATCACCGAACCTCCTCCCTGCTTCTTTGGAAAGACAGATCAATGGTGATGGACTTCCTGGCAGAAAGTGCATTTCAAAAATGTCAGCAAGTGACTGACATCCGATTCTACTCATCTGCTATGACAAACAGACATTGCTGATTGTTATTTGTGGTGTTCCACTCTATGACACTGGAATAAATCTCTGCTAGACATAACCAGATGGGAATGAAGTGCTTATCATTTACTCTTCAAGAACATTGACATTAACTGAACAAAGCTGTGCAGAAGACACGTGCTTGCTGTTGAAATCCTTAATGATGATGCCTATAGGTATAAGATGGAGATTGGCGTGGATCACAAGAGTGTTCTAGAGAAAGAGGAGCTGACATTGCTGGCCACATCCTGATGATGGCAGAGATGATCCCTTTGCTTGCACAGCTCTTCGGAAGCTAGAAAAACTGGCATGATGAGCTGTCTGCTGAGGTAAATGTTGAAGTATTTGTACTTCCATCTGAAAAGCTGATAGTGGAATTGTTCTCTGACTGGTTTCTTCAGGTCAAAAATTATTGTCAGTGATCCAATAGAGGCACAGTTCAGGCTGAAGAGATGGCCAAAAGACAAACTGTTTGCCAGAGTAATTTCTTTTTATTCAACATGAGCAGACTGTGACAAAAGATTTTTCTTGTGAGGAAGTAGTATTATTCTTCCTGACTGAGCAGTCTAGACCCACTAGCAATCTTTTTGAAGCATATCAGAGCTTTGTTTCCATGAAAGCAGTTCCACTTGCACTGCTGTAGTACAGGCAGTGTGATTTTTTGCCATTCCTGGTAAAAGGCCACAGGTTCTGCCCTGAGCTGAGAGCTCCAGTCTCAGGGCTGGCCTGGTTTCACCTTCTGCTTTGGGGGCAAGTGCCTGTTGCCTCCCCTGCCTGAGCCTGAGCTGTGCCAGTGTCTGCGTGGAATGAGTCTGGCAAATCCAGGGGGTCATTGCCCTGGGGGAAGATTTGGGGCTGGGGAGGCTGTGAAATGCGCCATGCTCACATTCAGCTGCGAGCAGACAGAAGGCAGGAACTTAGAGCAAGAAATATACAAAAAAAAAAATTCAAATATACTGAGGAGAAAGGAATTCAAGCACTGTGTTATACTCTTCCCAACAAAGGCTTTGGGACTGCAGTGGCAGCTACTTGCCACTGCTGGCTGAGGATGACTGGCATAGTTGACCACAGATCCAACAGGGTGTTGGATGGGAGAGTACAATACTACTAATACTGCTAGTAAAATTATTAGAGAAGGAAAACAACTACTTGAAGACAGAAACTGTAGAGAAAGAATTGTGCTGAATTTCAGCATGCCTGCTCAGTAGAAGGACCAGGAGCTGATTTCTGACTATAAAACAAGAGGTCTGCACCAGTCTTGCAAAAAATTCCAGAGAAGCAAACAATCTTTGGGATCTTAACATCATCCCAGTACCTATTCAAATTAAGGTATACTCTTTTTCTAAGTCTAGTGATAAAAATACCCCAAATATTCCATGTCTCATGGAGTTATTCAGGTTTTGATCTTTGATCTTTACTATGAACTGAAGAAAAATACTAAGATTAAATAAAATAAATTTTCATTTAAGTCTCAAGTATCAATTTACAGAATTTTCCTACTTTACATTATGGCTGTCTGAGATTTTCTTGTGATGCTAATAATTTATTGACTTCATGAAAGATTTAGAGATGTCACTAAGACACATGAAGTGCAATTAAACTTTGACACTAATCACTTTGATCAAGTAAGGTCAGAGACAATACTTGCACCTATTAATATTTTATGAAGTGAACTTTTTGCCTTGATTTCTGAATAAAAGGGAAAAACTCAAAGGATATGGTATGTCAAAAGTGTCAGACAGAATTTTTAAAACTAATACACAAGTGAATCCCTTAATGACATGAGTCATGCAGAAGCCATTCAGGTTCAAGTTGTTGTGACAACTGTGCTAGTAACATTTTTTTTTCTCTAGATACAGCCAGTATTTAATCTAAAAACTAATTTGAATTACAGTTTTGTTTTTCAGTCTCTCTGCTTCAGTTTTGTACTGAAATTGATTTATTTACTCTTGCAACAATAAAATAAATACTTATATTTAAGAAAATATATAGAAT
Source organism: Falcunculus frontatus (assembly GCA_013398115.1). NCBI lineage: Eukaryota > Metazoa > Chordata > Aves > Passeriformes > Falcunculus > Falcunculus frontatus. Next base: position 656,213 of record VZRV01001914.1, read on the forward strand.
ATCATTTAATAGCACAACCCACATAGAAATAGTTATTTATAAATGAAATGAGTTAAAGTAATATTCTAAAACATTCCATTGAAGCATTGAATAGATATAGAAGAACTAACGTCTCTCTATACATGGTGTAGGATTATTCTGAAATCAAGTTAAAAACTAAATACCAAGTACTACACTGGCAATCAGGAGTAGCCCAAATATGGTAAATTAAAATCATTGAATTAATAGCATAATTTTTTTCTCTACTTCCAACAGCCATTTAACTTCAACTGAATAAAGAAATGTATTAAAAAAATTGAAGTCACACCAGTACATTGTTATCCAGCACCAGGGAATTCACTTCCAAACTGCCGGCTACATCATTTGGTGCTCAGTAGAAAGTAGACAGGACACAGAGAGCATGAGTGTGTGGGTGCTCCTTTATTTTTTGTGTTGTTTTCTTGTCACAAAAGAAAACATTTTTGACAGTATTCCATACTGAATAGCATTTAACCTCTGTGAGAATACAGCAGCACTAGTGAGGCCCCACTTAATGTACAGTAAATCACAATCCATCATAGTAATCTCAAGCCTCTACAACAGAAAATGTCTTGAGGATATATCTCATGAAGTCAGCACTGTTTGGGTTATTAAAGCAAAACCAAAACATAGCCTAAGCAAAATGCTTGGTACAGCTTTTCCCAAATACAGTGGAAGATAACAAAGGCTTGCTTCCAATTATGATAAAATTCTCTAGCACTTACTGAAAAAATTCTTTGTGATATGCTTTTCATTATATATATTTTTCAGCTTTTCATAAACCCTCTGTACTTCCATCATACTTTCATGCAGCATAGTTTTTCATTATGTGTTTATTTATTTATTTTCAGGCAACCATCCTAAGTAATACCCCATCTGTCTTATATTGTTTCTCTGTTTTTAAATATTGATATGACCTGTTCTGGAGAGTTTTCAAAAGAAAAGGCAAGTGGGAATTTGCTGGAATTCAAAACACTAATTTTATTTCTTCTAAGACAGCTGTTTTCAGCACAGCTAGCTGTTCACCAGCTTTTCAGATAGTAATAACATAACACAGTATTTAAAGTCATGTGTATCAGCTCTACAGCTTCATATGGAAAACGGTTTAGTGAATCATTAATAAATATGTATAAATCAGACAATACAGTAAGAGGATATGGGGATAGATGCTGACATTGGGTAATGCCAAGGTAGAAAATTTTCTGTGACACTTATTCTTCTTTGGTCACACATATGCAGATGAGAGATATTGAAACAAACAAACAAAACTGGTCAATCTGTGAAGTGAACTGTCCTATTCATTATGAGTGCTCAAGGCGAATTTTGAGAGATATTTTTGGATTTACAGATTCAAACTGGTTAATTATCTCACGGCAAACAAACAAGTGTACATTAAAAAACGCAGGTTAAATACCATACTCCATCATCATACTTGTCCAATCATTAATTATCTATTACCATAGTTGTAGTAAAGAGTCATATGCAGAGCCAGAAGATATGAAGCCCGATAACCTAAGAAGCAGTTTTTTCTTTCCTAACCATAAAGTTACCATCACGTTGCAGTCTCTTAACATCCAGCATAAATCTTAGTGACTGCACATGAAACACTCCACCGTGTGTAAAGGAAACTGTTTCTGTTCATTATAAGGAGCTGTGCACATTTTCTACATGAGGAATTATGTGCAATCTCATTCAAGGACATCAAAGGAACTAAGTGAAGCATAATATGGGTTTTTTTGTATAAATAGTATGTATCAAAGCCTTGCTAATGCCAATCACAGAAGTATTTCTAAGGAACACTTTCTTTGATACTGTTATCCAAGGAAGGATGCAATATGTCGCTTTTCTTAGTAGAAGCAGCTTAAAGCATGAAGTTCAAATTTCTGGTCTTCTGCTATAGAAAAAGAACTTAATTCTGATCACAGGATGGTGAACACACCTGCATTTTAGATTCAAGGCAGCACTACCAAATTAAACATATTTTTGAGATAGTTTCAAAACATAAAGTACATTGAAAGTCATTATTAACAAATGTCCCATCTTAAGCATAAGTGTCATTATGGATATCCTTATCTCTGTTAAGAATAATTATAGAATTTCATTGACAGTTTTTGTAATCCTGAATTAAGTCCTTTTAAAGTGAATTGTTACAGCAGTGCAAAGAGCTAAACCCACAATGGAATTTCAGTTCTACTGAAGCCACACCTCTCCTAAGGAACACAAAGTATCCAGTAAATCAAGTGTTGATTATTAGATGCTACACAACTGAAAACTTTATCAAAGAGTGCTCATTCTGCACACCCATATGGGTTATTCAAGATTGCCCATATGGAAGGCCAAGTCTTTGTTACAGAAACAGCTGGATACCTATTTTTTCTCAAAAATCTTAGAGAATTTGTGAACAGTTGTCCTGAACTTACACGCTCAGGTCAGGCTCCCCTTTCTCGTGATGAAGAAATGAGAGAGAGATTGTTGTAGCCAGATGACTAAGCATACATTTGCTGCAGTCAAACAATAAGCTGGGTGCTTTATCAGGGTTGACATTGTAAGAAGAAATGTTACATTCACTGCAGGCAATATCCCAGTTAATGCACCTCTTTAGAAGGGAGGAAGATTCTTTCTTTTTCAAGACTTAGGGAGTTTTTATACAGACAGTAGAAGTTTTAGCATTTTAGTGTTCAGACCAGGTAATTCTGAAAATGGTGCAAATTATGGTCAGGGGAGAACACTCAGACCCGTTCTCTTTCTGCTTCCCCATGTGTTTTTCCCAGGGTTGCTGACTAAGAAGAAGGAAGAAATGAGCCCTACTGTCAGTTTCGGAGACAGTTGTGTATTGGGGAAAACTTGGCTGTTGTCAGCATGTCCCCATTCCCACTTTAACTGGGCTAGTTTTAAAGTTCTGCTTAGGCTCAGACATGAGTTGACCCCTTCTACCAGTTCAGCTGTCAGAGGAAGAGGGAGACACTTTTTGGTGCCTATGAAACTTGTGAAATTACTGAAACCTGAGTAAACATTCAGAAAGATAGCTCTGAATTCCAGATATTTGTATAACAGGGATGAAGCAGACATATATAAAATGATGAGGGTCTTTCTCAGTCCTATGGCTTATTCAATCATTTGTAAAACACTTTACCTCTGACATATTTTTAAAACTAAGCACTTCTAGAGGACTTTTTTTCTTCAAAGTGCCTTTCAGATTTTAAATCTGATGATAGTCCTTATTTTATGGACTTTGATGATGCAGCCATATGACAGATAATCATTACTATCAATTAGATTCCTCAATTAACATTTGGGGGGAAGAATTAAGAAAAACTACAGAAATATCTATATAAATCTCTCAAAAGGGAAAGAAGGGAACAGCTTCACATTAAGTATTGCCCAGCTTGGTGACCAGCTATCCTGAGGGTGGAAGTTTTCCATACTGTTTTTCAAGTGAAGAGATCAGCTTATCTAGAAGTTAAATTCACCTGGAGTGTAGGAAGATGCCAATTTTGCACTTGGAGACAGTAAAGATAGCAATGAACTAAGCAAAACTACATCAAGCTTTTATGTTGAAGGCCAAACTGAAATACAAGACTACCTGTATTTTATTGTGTTTTAATTTAAGTAGGTGATGTTTTTCCCTCAAAGTATGTTAAAGGTTCCGCCAGAACTCCTCACTTTGAGATAGCCCAAATATCAGTCAGAAACACCTACAAATTGATGTAGATATTTACCTATTGATTCTCCATGGCATTAAGAAAATATTTCTTAGTCTTACGTTAAGAAATGGCACCCTCCTCTTTATTTTTGAAGGATGTTGCTCTGCTGTTCAAGAATCACAAAGGAAAGTGTATGAAGTACTTTTCGCAAATATATACCAAATATATTCTCCTTTCACATGTTTTTGCTTTCAGAAGGCATACAAATCTTAAACATATAAAATCAGTGATACAGACATTTTAAGAGTACAATTTTTTAAAAAAGTAGGTTTGATTTCAAAATAATTATCAATTTTTATAAATATTAAAAAACTTGAAATTATGCCAAATATTCCCTTTATGTTCAGTTTTATTAACAATTAATTACTGATAACTATGCTAAAACAAACCCAAACAAACCTTAAAACATGATCTTACTCTGAATGGGAATATTTTTCCAAAATACTGCTAGTATGCCATAGTTTACCCAACTCCAATCACTGTTATATCAAAATAACAATTACGATCTAAATTCCTCATTTAACTGATATAGCAGGGACTACTCTGAGGTGTCCCTATATCCCAAATCACCATTTAAACACACACATAATTTTTAAGGCTGGTATCTTCAGATCCAAGATGTCGTAAGATGGTCAAGAGATATGATTTGTTATACTAAAAGAAAATACTTTATTTCTTTATGGCCTTGTCTTTCTATTTGTCAGTTCAAGGTTGTTTAGGGTTTTTTCTCTTCTCATTTCAGCAAAATTTCAAGAAAAATGAGAAGAGATAAACCAAATGTACATTGCACAGAAAGGTAGGAGGAAAATCCCCAACAAAAACCACCCCAGAAACAACCCAAAACCAAACCCCTTTTCAAACATTACCAAGTTTGGTGCAAATACTTTTGCTCCTCTGGGAAAGAAAAAAATAGATTTAATTCAGAACCAACAGTCATAAATATTCATTATGCATCCTTTTCTATCTGGAAATGCATCAATTAATTAATTAACTATTCATAGAAGTGCTTCTTTTTCCCCTCACTTTCCACTCAAATTCTTTCCATATTTGGATTCTTCCTCATGCTAGATTTAAGATGTTTTTGCCTCTGCGTTAAATGAGAACATGAATCTACATGAATAAAGAAATTATTAGTAAACAAATATGATCATGGTTATGGTCTGCGTAAGAAGGAAAAAGAAGGGGAGGAGAAAGAGGACTGTGGATTAAAATTATATTGCCATGACTAAAATATGCTTTACTGTCATATCTAGATAGGATGTGGGCCTACAAGAGTTATGTAAATACTTTGCCTTCTTTCACAGTGTTCAGTAGATGGTTAAACAGATGGAGTTACTGCACTGAAGAAGAAAGGCTAATGTACGTATCAATAATATATTCCTGTGTTTAGCTTCATCTGGAAGTAACCAATTAGAGGTGTTAAAATGTTGGGTCATTACAAGATCCACAGGTTTGCATGCAGATTCTCTCAAAAAAACAGTTTTATGCAAGTTTTGTTCTGTGATTTTAACAAAAAGGAAACAAGCAAATAAGACATGTTTCTTTGATGTTTTACACCTTATTTATCAATGTGAAGGAAAAAGGTGGAAAAGGTTCCAAAATCATTAGGACATTATTTCCTACATTCATAAAAGAGAATCAATTTTAAATTATAGTGAAGGACTGGACTTCCAAAGTGATCCAAGTAGAAGTATTTCCAGGTGTAGAAGTTGTAATTCTTGTTATATCTTTCGATCACATGGTTTTCTTCACAAGTAAATGGCAGTATGCCAACTCTGCCAATACTCACAAAATAACAAAACCAACCAAACTAAAAGAACTCATCTTTGTTTTTAATTCCTGAGGACCAAAATATGCAATGTGAAATATGAAATATGCACACCTGAGGATAGGAAGAACAATGTGTGTGCTTTACATTTAGCAAAAGTCATCTGACAATTTTGCTGAAGTGATTGCAATAAAAAATTCAGAATTTATGTTGTCTGTATTCCACTAAGCTTGCTTCAAGGGACGAGGCTTGTCTTAGAGGATGGGAAAACACTTGATGATATTCTTTTTGCTCTGGAATTATTTGATATTTCAAGAGAGTGAAGAAAAGCACAGGATTTGAGCTGTATAATTTAGAGCCATATAAAGACCTATTAATCAATCAAGACAATTGATTAAATACTCTGGGGATAAAAGGTCACAAAGGATTAATTTAGTTCAATTTTTTTTCATTTTAGATGAAGTGTCAAACATTCATGTAGGACAGAAGGGAATTTCAGTATTAATTCATTGGTATGTACAGATAACTGATTTTCCATTCAATGAAGAAAGGTGACTTTGGTTTTTTGATGGATTTTTAGAAAAAATCAGTTGAATCCATAACAACACATTGTTCACACTGTTCTATTAAGGTTTTCTCTTCTCCTTTACTGCATATGAGGAAAGAATCCATGTTGGCCTAGGTGTTTAATGGAAACAGATTAACTCAACAAAACTCTTAATTAGCATTTTTATCTAAGCTAAAAGTTTGTGTTCTTAATTGTAAAGAGTTGAATTGGATATTCAGTATACATGTTTTAATATTAAAGATATGAACCTAAAAGTCTCTTAAGCTGATTTTATTAATTATCTCCCTTGCTTGTTAATACATAGATTGATGCTGGGGCCAGGGGAGCAGAGAAGACTAATTCAAATTTATTCTGTCTTAACATTCATGATGAGTGTCACTGGTATGCACACATACTAACTTATGGAGCTCATGTTGATGAATACTTGAAGAGATAAGTATTTTTATTAAGCGTGGCCTACAGCAGGGTTCATAAAATTTGCACGCTCATTTGGTTGAGTTCTACACTGCTGAAGGTTTGGGTTTTTATATTAATGTCATTGATTTAAAAATTGTTAGAGGCTTAGCATTTGGCATTGGCCTCTGTTTTCTCTTTTAATTGTAACTTCCCATGGAAATCAATGATTCTATTTAATGAAATGAAGAACTCCTAGCTGGATATTTTCTGGGCATTTGCAGATTACGTATTTCTCAGTGTATTTCAGTAGGAGACTCATGAAGCATAAAGTTTTCTTTATTTTTCCCCATGATTACCCATCACATCTCAGTAGATAGCACTGTGAGCACAACAGGTGAAATGTTAAGCCTAGAAGTATGTGGTTTATTTGCAATTGGTGACAAAGTTGGGGTTTTTTTCTACAGTAATGTTTATTTACATATGCCTTGGTTTTGCCGTCTGCTTCCTTTTTACTTTTTCCTTTGGTTTCTTATTCCCCCACTGCTCACTTTTTCCAACTATTTGTATGTACTTTGGGTTTTTCAATTACCTCCATATTACCTATTTGGGGAGCATTGTTTTAAATGCGTATTTTAACAGCATAATTTGGTTTGACAGAATGATTTGTAGTGCTGCAGCAAGCCATTCACCAGAGATCTGAAATCTTGTGCACAAACTCCCTAATCTAGCAAGCTTTAATTCGTAAGCTTACTGCTGTTCCTCCATTAAGGTAGTGGTGAAATGCAAATCGGAAATTGTTCTTCAGAGCTTCTAAGCTGCTAAAAAATGCAGAACTGCTGAAATTCTACAGGACTGTAACATTTAAAACATAATTCTATCAGAATAATCATTTGCTTTTCATTAGGAGCAGGTAGAGGAGAGTAAGGGGAGTATTTATGTGCATGTCATGTTGATGGAAAAAGAATGAGGAAGGTAGCAATGTCCTCAGCAGCCTCTGTTTGACTAGTAAATCACTTATTCATTCCCTGCTTTTTCAGGTCTTGTATTCATTTCACAATGGCACATTTGCAGTGGGAGGTAGTGAAACAAATGCCATCCCATCCTCACCAAGGTATTGTTGGTTAAAGCACACTGCAAGAACTCAGTGTTCTGGGTTGGACACATTGCTCCAGTTGCCAACATTTGCAGTCACGCTCTGTCAGTGCCTTCATCCCCAAACAGTTGTATCTAAGAGATTATGGAACACTTCTTTTCTGTTACTGGGCAGAGCTAAAAGTGTCAGCGTTACTTCAGGGCAAGAATCAGGCTTCTGACACTTTGTTTATTACAGGGGAGGGTCCAAATAATGCCAAAAAAGTTAACATTTTTCATGTTGGTCATGACTAGAAAATTGCTAAATTTTGTGTTTCTCATTCTAAAATTAAATTATGAGTATAAGGAGAAATCATCTTTTTGCGTAGGCAAGGGAAAATAGTAAAAATACAAGTTCCTTTGGGACACAAATATGAAGCGTTTATTCTTCAGTCTGAGGTCAGAATTTTGTCTGAGGTTCTGCAGATGCTGGTCCTACTCTTGATATTTGTTATATATTGCAGTGGATCCACTATTGCATTGTATTAGTGATACAGAATTATATAAATTACTGTTGTCTATATCAGTGAAAATTTTTCAATTAAAATAATTACACTGCCTTTCCAAAATGAGCCTAACAGATGCTTAAAACTTATTCTATGTGGCAGATTCATAATTCTCTAAGTGTAGAGGTTAGACAGAGGAGGACATAGCATGAAGTACACTGGTGTTTGTCAGATTTCCCCTTCTGCAGACATATTCACCCTCCTCTCTTTGGTCCCATTTTGCTCCTTGCAGCTTTCCATGGCTCCAGTAAGCCACAGTGATGTTTTTCTTGACATCAGAAATATCTCATGGGCACATTCAGATTCTCTGTTCATTCTTCTTTGCCATGAAAAAGTAATATTTGTACTTGCCTAAGAAAAAGAGTTTATTTCTTTAAACTTTTAAAGAATACTAGCCTTCTGCTGAGATGTAATAAATGTAAATGCAGGCTGTTTTTTTCATGGTAGTAAAATTCTTAGTACACCAATATACTAGACTACTTTGATAGTCTAATCAGTTTTAATGTACTAAACCACCAAAATATTCATAGTGATTAATTTAAATTAACAAATATTTTAATTAATTGATTCGGCAAATACTTAATAATGTCTTAATAAGAAAGAATCAAACATTATTAAAGGGAATTTCTAATACAATGGTAAGAAAAAGACACAGTACCATTTGTGATGTCTAAACTTAAATACTTCCGAGTAATTTCATTTCATCATTTTAACAGGATTTCTTAAATTTATTTGAAATAGGTTTACAACTCTGACCAAGTACAAAAATGTAGTTCCAAACTTTTACTTTACTTGCATAAATATCTTCTATTCTCTATAGAAACAAAGCAGAAGAAACTTAAACTTTACATTAATCAGTTTTTCTCTTTTTTTGCATAGCCATGCACAAATGCAGGTATGTAGAAGAAAAACACCATTTGTAGTTTTCTAAAACAAATGAATCTGCCAATAAATAAATCAATAAACACAGGATTTAAAAGATGATATTACTTAAAATAATTTTAAGAAGAAAACAATATTTTTAATTACTAACTAGCAAGTCTAGGAAGAGTAGAAAATGCTTTTGATTAAAAATTTAAAACCTTTCTCAAGTAGCTTAGCTCAGAAGAGACAGTTAAATCTTGTAAATTTCTTTGCTAATTCTCTGGTAGGAAATTATAACTGCAGTGACTGGAATTGCTTGCTCACCAGTTTTAAAGATTCTGAATTCTATTTTGTAAATCAAGCTTAGTATAAAAAAACCTTAATCTCATGTCAAACCTATAATTCAGTGATTACCTGTTTTATTTGAAAATTTAGATATTTGAAAATAATAATTTATTGGCTCCATCTCTGACCTCAATTAAAATTGTTCTGCTTATAATTAGTTTAATTAATTGTACTAATATGCTTGTTTAGGTGAATATTTGCTTGGTTATCCACTTTAATAAAAGTAATAAAATACACAGAAATGGTTTATTCCATCAAGTTGCAAGCTGGGTCATGAAATCTGAGAGTTTGGCTAAGAACATTAAATAATTTTGCCAGGAATTTGAAATTTTTCCAGAGTAAAACAGTGGCAGAGATTTAACCCCCCCTACCCCTTTTCCCCTCTTCCTAGATATATAGGATATCTATATATAGATATCTAGATAGAATATAGTATTTTGTATGTGTCAAAACCTGTGATCTTGAAAACTCAAAGATCCATCTAAGACTAGTGGCATCTTACATCCTTACTCATTTTTATCTCTTTATTTTCCACTTTAATTTTAAGCACTTCCTAAGTACCCGAAAGTTTTTGTCCTGAGTATGGCCATAGGTCTCTCAAACTTGAGACTGCTGAGATGTGTCATCATATGAGAGTCTCTGTCTGACTACAGCTCAGAAACCAGCATGTTTGTGTGCAACTCCCCTCAGGAGCTTGACCTCATGGTGTTTTTCAGAGAATACCTAACACACAGTAACAAGATTGGCCACTTCACGCAACACTGTAGTAGCTGCTGCTTTCTTTTCAAATGCTGTCATTACCACCCGTTTATTTTCATAATAGTGGTTAGTGCACTTTTCCAGGAGGTGGAAGACTTGATTTTATTCTCACTTCAGTCTGCCAGGATTTGAACCCACACCTCCTGGCGTGGAAGACAGAGTGCTGTAACCATCAAGCTGAAGACAAGAATGGAGATGAGAATAGCAGGAAGGGATTAGAGGACTCCCTTTTTTAAAAGCTATGCTGCTATGCTGATGAACGAAGACAGAAAAAAAAAAATGAGAATCAACATCTTTTTTTTATGTCTCACAGGACGTAAATTTTCACATGAGAGAGCTCAGACCCTTATTTATGTAGGTTACCTCAGATAGATGTTGCATAAAACCCAGAAGCAGCACTAAAGGAAGTGCTATACACCATAATTCCAATTGTGGGCTGTAGTTTTAATTTCTCTAAAGACCCCCATCAGTGTAGAAACAAATATATTTCACTGTTTTTTCTGTGTAGCAGACTACAAAATGTACTGTAACTGAGTAATCACTCCATTTTGCTTGTTTGTTTCCATTAAAATTAAAAAAAAAATAACAAAATATTTTTCCAATTTTTTTTTGTAAATTAGCTCATAGTTTCTTATAGATATTTCAAGAATAGCTCCAGGTGATTAAGCAGTGGCAGCCATATAGTCAAACAAAAATATGAGGTTTAAATTGCTCTCTCGCTAGACTGCATTGCTGATTTAGAAGTCTTTATACTGACATAATATTACTCCCCACATTTACACCCAAATTACACTGACAATCAAAAAAATCTAACATGGACTTTCCATACATTCTGCTGTTTTGTAAATTGCCAGTATGTGTTTTGAAATTTCTCAGAAATATCCATTCCCTGCCCAGGGTTCCCTAATTAATCTCCCTACTTTATTCCTTCCTAGTATTTGTTCCTTTATTAGCAAATCTGAGTGAAACTTGCATTTTATATAGTTTTTAGTTAATATTACTCACATAAACAATGTTAGCAGTTTGTGTGTTTCAAAGAAAAAATTCATATTTCAACAGTATGTTGACTGCAGTGTTAGCTGGAGGCATTTTCATCTTTTCACAGATGATATGGAGATGGGACTTTCAGGTGATAGAATACAATGAAATACATTATTATTAGATGGAACTGTGAAGCTGCTTGAAAAATATTGATTCTGTGCACTAAAATGCCCAGCAGTTCATGATGTTTTTTTTTTCCTGAGATGATTGAGCTATTTAAAAGGAAATAGTATTATTTTTCTGCCACAGAACATTTCGAAATTTTCAAAAATTAAACACTTTCAGGACAAACAACTAAAAGCATATTTAAAAATGTTTTTCATCCAATTTTATATTTTGGATTTTTTGTTTGTTTGCTAATTTTTTAAGTCAGGTCTCTGGCATAAGCCAAATAGAAATTTTTCCCTAAGCCACTTCTCACAGTGATACAATGAATCATAGAATGTTTTAGGTTGGAAAAAATCTCGAAGGTCATGAAGTCAAACCATTAACCCAGCACCCAGCCAACTCCACCACTAAACCATGTCATTAAGTGCCACATCTACATATATTTTAAATCCCTTCGGAGACAGTGACTCAACCACTTCCCTTGTCAGACTGATCCAATACTTGACAACCCTTTCAGTGAAGACTTTTTTCCTAATATCCCATCTAAACCTTCCCTGGTGCAATTTAAGACCATTTCCTCTTGTCCTGTCACTTGTTACTTGGGAGAATTGACCAACCCCTGCCTGGCTACAGCCCCCTTTCAGGAAGTTATAAAGAGTTATAAGGTCTTTCCTGAGCCTCCTTTTCTCCAGGCTGAACACTCGCAGCTCCCTCAGTCGCTCCTCAGCAGGACTTGTGTTCAGACCCTTCAGCAGCTCAATTGTCCTTCTCCGGACATGCTCCAGCCTCTCAATGTCTTTCTTGTCATGAGGAGCCCAAAACTGGACACAGGATTTGAGGTGCGGCCACACCAGTGCCAAGTACAGAGGGATGATCACTGCCCTGGTTCTGCTGACCACACTATTGCTGACCCAAGGCCAGGGTGCCATTTACTTTCTTGGCCACCTGGACACACTCTGGCTCATGTTCAACTGGCTGTCAAACAGCATTCCCACGTCCTTTATCCCCAGGTAGATTTCCAGCTAATTTGCCCCAAGGTCCAAGTTCATGGGATTCTTGTGACCCAAGTGCAGGACCCATCACTTGGCCTTTTCAAACCTCATAGAATTGTTCTTGCCCATCAATCCAGCCTGTCCAGATTCCCCTGCAGAGCCTTCCTGCCCTCCAGCAGATCAACACTTCTGCCAGGGTTTGTGTTGTCTGCAAACTGACTGAGGCTAAGAAGGGGGAGCTCTTTCCTGCTGGATGCGTATCAGCGGAGTCATGGGCAGCTGGTACCTGGTAGTTGTTAAATGTGACATCATGTTTTAGGCAAAATAATATACAACAGCAAATGCAAACATAGGTTCTGCCGTGTCTCTGGTATTTAAGAATAATTCCGTTTATTAGAGCATGTTAAAAGGACTGTGAAAGAGATATTGCCTTAGTGCTCAGGTTATAATTAATGCACTTGTTCCAGATCTTCAAATAAGACAGAAATATTGCTGTTATCATTATGCAGAGCAGGAAAATATTATGAAAGCTTCTCAACAATTGTAAAAGAAGCAGGTAAAAAAATCCTAGCATTATTTATGGATCATTTCTGTAAATATATAATAGCAGATAGGTGAAAGTGTAAGTGGTGTTCATAGAATTAATCCTGTGCTCCAAATCCTAGATATGAAAGTATGTAATGAAAAAAGTAAAATAAATTAATCTTTATTGATTACCATAGGGTAAATAATCTGTACACATTGTTATGCTGTTTTATGAACATATGAAATAATAACTCAATCCTTCAGAAATTCACCTTTCAGGATATGTATATCATACCTTTATAGGAAACTGCTACACAATAACTCCCCAGAACATCAACAGCTGAGTCGGTTGCCATCGGATATCTACATTTCCTTTTTATTTTTATTCCAAATATTACGTAAAATTATATGACTGTCTTACAGGGTTTTTTTTAATCTTGTCATTATGCACAAGAAAAGGTTGTTCCAGGAGACCTAATATATCTTTTTCGAGCAGGCTGAATAAAGTCAGTCATATTGGAGACCTCTAATGCTACTAATGAAAAGATGGTGTTCATGTATTCATGTACCTGCATGGTAAAGCTAAGGAGTAACAGAGTCAAATTAAAATTTAACTTGTAAAAAGTCTCAACAGATTACATTTTCAGATTCTGTTTTCCAGCTTGATTAAATATGTGATCTATGAATGGTTATGATAGCAAAAGGCAGGCTGAAGCACAGGCTAAGTCATTTGCCAAAGAAAGAGTAAGAAATAATATATGAGTACCAGGTAAGTCTATAGTATCATAATGCAATGGGATTATGCTAATAGCATAATATCTTTTCTGATATCTGGTCATAACCATCACATCACATAATATACAATTCTTGCCACACGATTATACCATGGTAAAATTGTACTATACATTACCAGAAATATCTACCTTGGTCTCTGATGGAGACTTGAAATAATAAAAAAAAATCAATACAAGAAAAAATACTTTCTATTTCTTGAACTTGAAAAGAATATATAGCAGGTAAAACACCATCACAACTTAAAGGCTGTCTTTAAATCAATGCATGGATCTCTACAAAGAACTTTCCTTTGATTTTTTCATACTTTAAAGAAGAAGATGTGCTCTAAAGATAATGTTATTTCAGCTGAACCTAATTTGTGCATGGCTTTGATTGATATACTACATTGCTAAAAAAACATTAACTGCATGAATTCTTTTAAAATAAAGTCTTAATGTCATCACTATCTGTCAATAGAGGTTTTCTGCTCTGCAAACAATGAATTTCTGCTAATGCTAACCATTGCAAGGTAATGAGCATTCTAAAGTACTCCCATAATCTCTGAGCAACATCAGTGTATTAATCAGATCTAAGATACTGGAGACAAGAAGTGGAGCACCAAACTTGTCCAACTGTATTTGCCATGAATGGATGATGACGAGCAATGAATACACAGTTTCACACGAGAGGCAGGTGTGTAAAAAAGAACATTATAAGTGTAATTGTAATTCCACTTTCGTTTTGATTTCCATTTCAGAAACTTCATTAAGGCCCACAATGGGGGAGAAACAAAGGTGGATCTTCTCCGTAGGGAAAGAGAAACCAGAAGCTGATGGTCGTCATAGCACAGGAAGGAATCTGAAAACTTCTTTCCCAGTGAAATCAGTGAGCCTTACATTTCTAACTGTTTATAAGGAAATGTTATCCAGCAAATAAAAATGGGACATATTAAAAAAAAAAAATTTAAATCCCTCAAACTAATGCTTCAGTATGCAAAGTTAAAATCCTGAAACCCTGTTTACCTGCCTGCTTGTCTCTAGTTGCCTCCTGGGACAACCAGAACACAAAACCTGTGTTTTATGTTTTTATTGTGTTTTGTATTGTTTATTTTCTCTCCCTCATCATCCTCAGAGCCCGATAATGACAGTTACCACTTCCTTGTAGGTTTTTTTTTTATGTAAGTGGAGTTCCCTACTTCCTTTACATTCGTGATTTTCTGGCTGTCATAGGACTCACTTTTATGCTGGTTGGAATCCACATTCTTATTTTGTTCCCTCAGTATCAGTGGGGATTGACCAGCAGCTGCTGCTACACTGGAAAGAACCAGCAAATGTGTCTGGGCTTCAGTGACTGGCTGTGTATTTTATATGAAAAAGATAATTCACTGAACTACATAGCCAGACTTTGAACGGGGTATTGGGACCTACGAACTTCCATTTATTGAGTGCCCTACAGTGTAGACTAGAGAATTATTTCATTTTCATTGCCCAGTGGAAGTTTCCAATGGAGGTATTTTCTTCTTCCTCCCTAGCTCCCCACACCAAAACTATTCAAATCTTTCTACCTAAAGCATTTTCCCCATGATGTGGATCTTAATTCCTCCCAGGTGGATGTGGAAGCTGAATACTCATCTCAGAAATCAGTGCTGGAACACTTTAAACACACACTGTTCTCAATACACAGGGATAATTGTCCCCTCCCTGTGTGTTATTTTGGTTTGGTTTCTGGTTTGTTCCTTTGGTTTGCTTTGTTTGTTTATGGGTGGTTTTGCTTTTGCAAATAAAAATTTCCAGTTATTTAAATAAATCTGAGTTGAGAAGGATTTCTAGTAAAGCACCATGTGGACCACAGAATTTTTCCTGCCACAGATGATACACATTTCACAAGAGACATACTCTAAAGAGTAGTGGAAAAACAAACAATCAAGCAGGTATACTACCTGCAGCATCTGTTGCTAACCTTGCTCACCCAAACATAAAAAATTAAAATCCTTTACAATTTTGCTATAATAATAATAATAATAATAATAATAATAATAATAATCGATTTTATACCAAGTATAGATATGTTCAGTCCACACTTCTGAAGTCTGGCAATATTATATACAACCAAAAAGGTAGATTTGAAGAAATATTGAATATTTACAATATAAGAGCACCAGAAATTGTTTCTATAATTCCACGTTCAAAGTATTTTCATAAATGCAATTGTAAGCTATATGTTAATAAAATATTTCAGTAGTGTCACCATAAACAGTCAGAAGTCCTCAGGACTATCATTACCTCCAGCAGCAAATTACTTTCAGTTCTCCTGAGTTCTTGCATAAAGGCGTATTCCCCATGCAGCACAGTTAACACACATGACTCTGAAATGTCTTTAAAGAGCCATAGTTTTAATAATATGTTTGCTAAATTTGAATCTCTAACATTAGGTGTTAAACTCTGCCCATGAGCATTCCTTCAAAGTTCATGCATCTGCAAACAGAATTTGACCTTTTAGTAAGGTTAAGCCTCTGGTTCTTTGTTCACATTTTGAATTGTTCTGTTTATTTAGAATTATCTCACTCATAATAAATTAGAGGGATAATTTCTTTGAAAATTTTAAAGTTTTCTACTGCTCAGAGAAAATTCTTATGCACCCATTACAGTATCTGAGGAAAGCATTAATATCTCAAATGGTTTCAGTTACTTTGGATGCATAAGGTATCTCTTTTACTAATACGAGTGTCTTTTTAACTCACATGGGATTTAACAGGTCCATTTGTATTTTTTAATCTCTGAAAATGTGTCTGAAAGCATAACCTTAATAACTGGTATATTTTATTACTTTTTGTATTTAAAGTACTTTAACCATTATTTTGCAGATTAATTGTTTTGCTCACCTGTTAAGATGTCACAACTACCCAGAGATACAGTGTTAGAGAAACTAAGATTTCTTTAGTTCATTTGTTTAGTTTTGTAGGATTTGGGGTGGGGGGATGGGAGTGAAGCTTTTGGAATGTGCGTTCAGCCACCATATATTAGTGAGTTCCACATCCTCACAATCCAGTCCCTGGGGTTTTTTTGCAGCAAAAATAGTGTATGGTCCCCTTACACAAAGCTTGTTGCAAACCTGTAAATGAGTTCTGGGACAGAAATGCTACAGGGAAGTTACATATCTCATTTATGGAGTTTCCATACCTGACAGTGTAATTTTCAAAACACATCATCTGCGTTAACTGTCAAAGGTATTTGTTTGTCCAAAACCAGATTCATTAAGAAACATGGAAAATCACTAGCAACCATAGAACACAGAAGAACAACAGTAGCATAGCTGCAACATATATTGCTTTCATGCAATGCTTGACAAATCCTTTTCAGACTACCACTGGTCCTGATTCTTGGTATTGTTCAGGAGTTACACTGTCTATATTTTAGACAGAGCTTTTTCCTCTGTATGCATAATCTGTTTTAATATCCTAAGGTTGGAATAGAGCTACACCATTGCTCTCAGGGGACATTTCCAGCTTATTTGATATTCAACACTATCCTAAAAGCCTGCATCCTTTGCCTGAGCACCAAGAATAGAAAAAACCCACTCTATAGTAACTCTCTGGAACTGAATCAGAGTAAGACAGTTTGGTAAAGTACATGCAAGTTGGATGTTACTAGCTGAAAACTCTACAGTTTTGCTAATGTTTAGAGTACTACAAAGATGGGGGAAAAAGCATCCTTCTGTTATGATTATATTGGATAAATGACATTTTTTCAGAAGTAGGTAAGATACGGTATTTTTGTTCTAAAATCGGGTAAATATATTACTGAGAAAAATGGGAGATAATTAAACTGCATAGCAATTAATTCATTTAAAGAATTTCTCTGTTCATTTGAAAGCATAAAACCTAGCCTATAGGCATGAGTGACATTGGGTTTTTTAATAAAATTTTATTGACCCTTTTTATTCACTTGAAAACATATATGACCACGAAGATTCATCACTACTTTGTGTTTCTGACTTCCTCCCCAAAATCCTCCTCTCAGTCAGAAGTTTATTTCAGCCTTGAGATATTTTTGTTCTGCTACTATTGTCATCTGTGCTTTTAGGCTTGCAATTCTATGCACAGTTTTCCAATTTACCCCTCTTTTGTGAAATTCTCCATTTATAGAACTCGGCAGCGCTTAAGAGCTGTATCCTGCCATGAAATGAACTTTAATGATGTGTCAGACTTTGGTGGCCCTATGTGAAAGGGATTCCAGCCTCCTTTATGTGCTTTTTGATTGTGCAAAATTATTTGCTTTACTTTTTCATATTTAGTAACATCGAGAGTTTCTTAATTTAAACACTACTAAAGATGACACTGACTGTCAACACAAATGCCAATTAATTGTGCAATAGAAAAATTATTTTAAATAAGAAGTAGGAAAGAAGCAGACTGAAGATTTATCATTCAGCTCTGGGACATCTCATGGCCATCATCCTAATAAGTTATCAGAGTTGCTGAAATATCAATTTGGCACATGGTTTCACATGATTGCTTGCATTCCTACTTAGGGCCTATTACTTAATTCTTCTGTCATTAGGAAATTAAATCAATGATTCTGGCCAGAACTGGAGATAGCTTGATATTTATATTTAAATTGACTATTAATTGTTGCATCAGAGAGCTATTCTGAAGCCTGAAGCATCTGAATTGGATAATGAAAAATGTGATCATATTCATACAGACAAGTGGAAGGGAGGAGCAAAAATAAAAATATACCAGTGAGCAGATTTTCATCATGCGACGCTATCGATTTTCCTGAAACAGAACAAAAGAAATAAAACAAACCAAACCAAAAACTTGTGCATGGTTAATTAACTGTAAAGAAAAACCTATAGATTTTTTTCTCATTCCTGTCTTTGCTGGCAAAATCTCTGCTTAGAAAACAGTGTCTGATCTCTAAACTGTTAAACAGCTATTCAACTGTATTTCTCTCAACAGGAGTACCTTAAGTATGAAAGTACATTTGTTCGGTCATGTAACTCACTGCTCCAGATAGGTAATTAGCCAGAATATAAAAGAAAAAATATTACAAAGGAACGTGATCATATATCTACCAACAGATAATTTTAAAGATAGAACAGATCATGTTTGAAAATAACTTCAAATGAAATGAACAAAGAAATGTTAAAAAGTCATATCTGGTTATAGTACGAGAAAGAGGGAGGAGGAGAAACAAGAAATCTATAAAATGCTCCAAGCTTGCAATGACCTAATCTTAAAGAATTTGTTAATACTTTTTGGCTATTTGAGAAAGTGAAGAATATAAAAATTTTGGGAAATATCCCTCAAATGGATTCTCTTCCTACTGAGAATGGAGGGGGGAGAACTCTTATAGAAAAACAGGCAGAAAAGATTATATAAATCACACAAAGAACACCTTTAATTGTTCAAAGAAGAAACTTGTCTATACAGAGCCACAGAATATTCTGAGTTGGGAGGGATCCATGAGTATCATCTAGTCCAGTTCTTAAGTGAACAGTTCATACAGGGATCAAACTCACAACTTTGGTGCTATTAGCACCATGTTTTAGCCAACTGAGTTAATAACAGAGTCCTGCACCTGTATATGGTATGTTGGTCTACTTTGTCTTTTTTCCACAAAGGAAATTATCTGCATCACTGCAGAGCATGACCAGAACTGTATTTTTTCTATTGTGCTCAAACACACTAAATTCACAGATTCTGCTTCAAAAGCATGCAATACATCACTCCTAATGCACTTGAACTGTGCAGATGGCTATTTGTGCAAGATTTCCAGATTTTTGTAGCTCAAAAAGATCTAATGAAATCCCAGATGAAAGACAACATTCCTATTGTTTCTAGAGATGTGTGGGTATGTGAGTGGGGAAGTCTTGTGAAAGAAAAGCTGGAGTTATGACAGCTTATTTTCATTAAAGCTGTATGAAACTTTCCTTCACTTTAGGGACCTTTTCCTAAAGAGTTTCTGAGTATGTCCAGACCCAACAGCGAGATATTATTTGAAGAAAATAGTGACGGCATAAAACAGGGATCCTATTTGCTAAATAATATACTGTCATTAAAACCTTATTGATTTATCTGAAAAATGACCTCTTTAAATGAAAAATAAAAAAGGACTATATTATTTTTCAGTCTGAAGGTAGGACCCTTTCCTTAAATACAGAACATATAGATTCTCTGTCAAACAATATGTCACAAAGAATTTAGAGGAGCATGAGTACCTCCAGACTTCTGTGTATCCCCAGGTATTCACACATCTGTAAGCAGGAAGTTAGGGCAAATTCATTAGTGATGTGGCTCATTAGCAACATGGATGTGAATATGTTTATGGAGTAAGTGGGGATGAATTTCTGTTTTCCGTGTCTTATTTCAAGGCCACATTTTTTAAGCTTTCTTACCAATGAAGCTGTGGTTTCAAGCCAAATGGAACAACTTCTGTCAGAAAAATTGTGAATATATGACATTTCTCATTTGTTTCTGTGTTCTAAGTGTTCGTTTAATTAATTTTGCAAGAATAACAGATATATCTGTTAGAAAAAAGATATAATTTGTAGACCAAGGAGTTAGTACACAGGAAATGGTGTTCTTTCATGTATCCCATTGGTTGAATATTTCATCATGAAAAACTTAAATCTATTTATATGGGTTTTGTTTGCCTGTTTTTAAAAATACTATCATAATAGGAAAATAATTGAATTAGTATTCAATGATTAGTATTCACACAGTGGGAGATTCTTAGGTGAGAAAACACAGAGAAATTTCTTATTTATGAATATCACATGAGTATGGTCCTCGACACCGAGAGAAAAATTTCCTCAGAAAGAAACCTATGGAATTGCTCCTACTGGTAATGAGAAAAAGAAGGTGACAGACTCTGTGGTACGTCAGGTTGTTATCCCAGTGATCTTTCATCTTAAATTTTTAAACCTGCAGATTTGGCTTTCTTTTTAATTTGTTTTTTCAAATGGTGCTATGATTTTAAGATTCTATTGATTATGCCAATTGCAGTGGGTAGGTTTAGTCAAATAAAAACCCACAGTGGGAAAATTTCCAGTGTCTAACACAATGTTGAAATGGGTAGAACTTAGATCTTGAAGATAGGATTATTTTAATTTTTTTCCCCCAATTGGCATTGAAAGCTTTTAAACAAAAATATTAGATCATGGTCTCATTTGGACACTATTTTGGAGCTAAGAGCACAATTTTGTGAATTACACTGAAAACAACACCAAAAAAATTCTGTCTGCTAGACATGTTTTAATCAGAAACTACTTGTGTGTTTTCAACAGCATGGCAAATTGGGAGACCACAAAATAGTGCACACAAAGATTTACCAAACTCTTCCTTCTTTGGTAGCATTTTGTCCTTAGTTCTAAGCTAGTGTCACTACAGCAAGATGAAAATGCCATCCTGTGTTACGTGTGATAAGCTTTCATTTCTGTTTTTTATTTAATTTTCTCTATTGTCATTGTTTATAAAATTTCATGAAGTAAATTACACTGGATAAAAGTGAAAGTCTTGCAGCACTGTGTCCTGACTTTGTGCAGTTGTCATGGTATTCATCATAGTGTGTTTATAATAGCATTAGGAATTTGGTTCATACCTTACATGCACAGATCTCATTAGTCATCATTTAAATTATTCCATCTTTCCACAGATCTTTCACTTCTGCCCAACCAGATTTCATTCCCCACCAGCCAAACACATCAGCTTTTAGATATAATATTAGAGGTGTCACTCTACTCTAGTAATTCAAACATCATCTGTCTTATCATATTTTCAGTTTCACAGCTCCCAAAGACATCTGGCTATCTTGAAGTCAATGGGAGTTAGATACATAATCTGCTTAGGTGCTTTTGAAAATCTCCTACATGCCTAATGACATATTTAGAGCTCTTCTGTAAAATAAATTCCAGATTATTCTGTATAATATTATACTGTCTTACGCTGTAACCCTTTGATGTGCAGAATTTCCTTGGTTAGAATCATGTTAAGTACTGAGCAGAAGGAGATGACTATTCTTGTCTGCACTATCAGCTATCATTAGAAGAAAAAAAAACACAGTGGGAGAAACAGAGGCTTAAACATGACATAGGACTACGTGCTTGCAAAATCGTATTACGTATTTAAGGAACATTTTTTTTAAAGTGTAATTAAAACACCTTTAGCATATCATTGTGTAACAACACTACTCAATCATATCACTGTACAAAGAATGAGAGCAGTGGGAAGTATCAGACATACTTATCTGGTATCCAGCCATTAAAACTACCATGAAAAAAATTACTCATATTTTCTTATTGAATTAGAGGATCAAAATTTGGCTTTAACTTCATCCCAGAGAGAGCATTTCACAGAAGTGCTTTCAAATATTTGATGAGTAGTTGTGTGCAAACAACAAAAGAGTGCATCTCTTGATCCATAAATTTGTGGCAGTCCAATCGCAATGAACTTGATCACATATGAGTGAGTACTTGCTGAAATTTGTGGGGGTATTTTTTAATATGCATGTTGAGGGAGCAGGCAAAGAGCTATAAATCTGTGTAAATCAAGAAGATTCCTTTTAATCTGAGGGGACTGTGGGAGTGCAAATCCTGATTTCTTTATGATTTTAAGATTGACCAAGTTGTCAATAGTTTTTAGTGCTCTGAAGAACCAAAGAATACTGATCTCAGTCAAGAGCAGAACAGGAAAGTGCCTCTAAATCTCTTCACAAACCAGCACATTGACAAAGCAAGAAACTGTTTAGTTTTTTCCTGTTCTGGAGCATGAGGACTTACCAGAATGTTAATTTTCTGATTAATTCTACTACAGTGTAGTACAGAAGATGTA
Organism: Falcunculus frontatus; assembly: GCA_013398115.1. NCBI lineage: Eukaryota > Metazoa > Chordata > Aves > Passeriformes > Falcunculus > Falcunculus frontatus. Next base: position 678,545 of record VZRV01001914.1, read on the forward strand.
AGGTATATATCAAGGCTTGAAAAAAGCTAAGACCCAACTACTAATTTTTCCTTAATTTTTGCCCTTATACATTTTTATCAGAAAGATGGATTATTAAGAAGAATTTATGAAAAAGAATATTTAAGTCTCTATTTCTACAATTACCCTCAAAATGAATGTGAATTTGTTGAGAAGCAAGAAGAATTTGATCTGGAACCCCTATAAACATGATGGGTAGTAATTACAATGAGTTGTGAAGGGTTTGAGTTATGCCTGCTCAACACATTTTAAAGTCTGAAAGTTGTTAATTACTTGATGTCCTTCTGCAATAAAAATGTGAAATAAAAATATTGATTCAGCTTTAAAATTTGGTTCTGAATGACATTCCTGATTTGTGGACTTGATATTCTTAGGAAAGACAGGCACGTGTTTCAGATAAAAAATCCTGTTACAAGCAATAGCAAACACACTCTGTATACGAGCTGAGTTTATTGTTGGGCTGATTAAAATTTTATCAGTGACTCAAAATAAAACAATTACTGTCATTAGTCTAATTTACAGCACCACTATTACTGACTCCAAAATCCTTGTTCTCTTAAAAGAATGAAAATTGCATATAGTTTCATCCTATAACTCACCAAGGAATTAAATGTTGTTTAACTGTAACAAAGTATCAGATGTGGTGAGATTAAATCAACATACTTCACTGATTCAAGTCATACGGCTAAATATTTTTCTGCTTGATGACAAACTCATCTACTAGAAGGATATTGGGGCTTATCATATAATTAGTTAAAACATAAAAATACTGAACGAAAAAAAGAAAATTTAGTCTGGTTTTCTGGGCATGATGAATTTTTGACTTAGGTGTATGTCTGAGAATGAGGACTTAGGGAAAAGGATATGGGAGAATCTAAGTAATGTATTACTTTCAAGATCAAAAAAGAACTAAAAGGAGCAGAGGTGTCCAGTGGGTTTATTACACAGTCTCTGACTACAAAGACCAAGGAAACCAACAAAATAAATCACACTCTATAGTAATTAAAAGTATCTTGATGCCATCATTGTCACAAACTACCACAGGACTTCTTTCCTCAATCCTCAACTGCCCCAAAACCTTAATATTCTGTAAGACTGTGATTGTGGGAAAAAAGGAAACCAAGAAAAAAATGTTTAAAGAAAATTTGTGACCAGTAGGGAATAAAGCTTGTCTCCAGATTTTAAATTATGATTATACATATCCAACCATACACATACATTTACGTAGATATATGCACACCTACATAGACATATTTTGAGTTTCTCAGACACTAATCAGAAGAACTACACTATATATCTGTATATATTCAAACAAAAGATAGAAAAGAGTTCTTTTTCAATCAAATATTACCCTGTAATATATTTTATTTTTGGTTCTGAAGACTCTCAGTCAGTTTCTCAGACACCATATTGTCCATTTTATAATTCAGAGATCTTATTTGCATGCTTTCAACTCAGCAACATTTGAAAAACAAAATATGGCACTCTGTCCCGATGCATGTTCCTGGTATGAAATAGTGGCCCCATTCCACCCCCACCCCCCAAAAAAAAAAGAAAAAAAGAAAAAAAGAAAAAAAGAAAAATGGAGACACGAGTTTGATTCTAATATGATTGCTTACATGAATTTAAGGAAGCAAGAATTTCATCATCAATTATGTCATTCAGATATCTGTACAAGTCTCCCTCACATTGCTGTTCAACACTTTTTTGTTATAACATATCAATACATTTTAATTATTCCATTAGGTGTTTGTTAAATAAACTGTCTTTAGCACTTTTTTTCTTTTTGTCTCAATGAAAAAGAAAAATACATCAATATTTATTTTTCTACCAGGGGACTTACACAAAGCAAAATCTATGGAAGATGGTTTTTCATCATCTGACTCACTGTAACATCTAACATTTTTGTTGCTGAGTGTAAATCAAAATCTCAAAAGGAAGCTTGATATTCTTTAAAAATATTTTTTATTCTCTGAAACCTTTGATAAAAATGCGGAGTAGGACAGTGTCCTTGATGTTTGCTTTCTCATCAGATGGAAAACAGATCACCTGTTATAAAATAGCTCTGACAAGTCTATTGCAATGTCAGCTTTTCTTTCTGCAGCTTCATTGTGAGAAAGATAGTTTCCTCTGTAGTTTTAAAGGGCTCAAATTTCAAGTATGTTAAGAAGTTCCTCTCTCTACAGGCTTTAGGCTCTAAGAGTTTCTGAGGAGTATTTGCATATACTAGTTTATGGGCATGAATTACAACTTACTGTTCCTGCTTCTTCAAGACATCTTCAATCTTTTGCTTAAAAAAAAGAGAACTGAATTTGAAGGTTTAAGCAGAAAAATAAAGAACTATCACATGTAATGTTTTCTTCAGAATTTCCTGATGCTTATCAGAAAACTGAATTACAATTAATTTTTCCATCAATTTTAACAATAACGTGTAATATAATACAGATTTTACAGTGCATATGATGTATATGTATGTCTACCTACAGTATATTTAAAGTGAAAAATTAAGTCTAATGACAAAAAATTGTTTCCTGGAATACGCTGAAAGCATGTTTTAATGATCACCAATAAAATAGCAATAATAAAATCTGTACATATACAGAGCCTTTAAAGGGGAGAATTCGGCTTAAAACCATATTCACGAAACTGTTACAAAACTTGTTAGAGACATTTTATGAAATCAATTTTTATATATTCCAGAAAGCAAAAAAAATTATTATGGTTTTTACCCACTTATATATATAGGCCTTTGGTGATATGTTTATAGCATATCAAATGAATATAGCATATTTCAAAAACCTGCAAATCATTTATGACAGGCATCTTAACCTCAGCTGTGGCCCTCAAATACAGAACATCAACACAGAACTTTTTATCCTGTATTTATATGATTCAAGGCTTGGTAGAGGATAGGACTGTGTGTATGGTAGCATGAGCACAATGATTTTCATATGTTATTATTATAATATCATATTTTATAAAGAAATCCTCAGAAAGACACGTTATAGAATAACATAGAATGAGTAGTGTGACAGGTAAGAGATTAGTCCAGATTTAAAAATGCATTATGATTTTATAAGGCAGTCCCGCTCTGTCCAAGCACTAAGTAGAACAGATGTGGTGGAAGAAGGAGTTAGACAGTTTGACACATTTCTGACCCTTTCTCATGTATTTCCTGAAATGAAGCTGTAATTATTATGCATGTTGCAGGTTATGCTGATGAGCTGATAGAAGAGGTTGTCAAATTATACAGCACGCAATCACTCAATGACATAGCAGAAGAAAGAGTGGAGCAGGATTTCCGAATCTATCTACAACACATAAGTTTCCAGGCAAAATGAGCATTCCAGAAAACCATATGTCACACTTAGGCAAATGAGACATGCATATGTTGTGGACAAGAAAACACCCATTAAAAATAAGTAGGTGAACTGTTTGCAAGTTATCAGATGGGATCCAGATCAATCACCCTGTACCAATGAGAGAAAACCGGGAGACACATTCTTATTTCCAGATGGATACCACCAATTCTACTCAAGAGGCCACTAATTTATACTCTCTGCTTGGTGAAAAGATAAATCTGTATAATGTGAAAAGACTGTTATTAAATCCAAGGCAGAGAACACCTTAATAAAAAACACTAGCTGACAAAAGTGAAAAATATGAAAGTGGATTTTAATAATTTCAAAAATTACTATTTCAGAAGAGTCATAAGCCACTTCATACTTAAAAGTAAAGCTCACAAAACCTTTCTTTAGATTACTGATGCTGGCAAATCAGTCATGATAACTACCAACCAAGAAATAACTAACTAAATCTTTATTCCACCTGCAAACTTATATTAGAATATTACAAAAGCAACGTATTAAACAGGTCCTTTGGGTGGCAGTATAGTCTACTGTTTTTCAGTGATCCATACACAGTCCTGCTTGTTTCAGGCTGTTTTCAAACTTCACAGTGATCCATTTGATTTGAAATTTCTCCCCAAATAACACAATTGATTATAAAGATCTTTCAATATGCTTAAAAATATCTGTCTTTCACAGAGTTTTTCAGAGAAGAAAAGAAAGAGAAGTGAGGAAAGAAAATGACAAGAAATGGAGGAAGCTGAGTGTCTTTTTATTTGGTGCCATTTATTTTGGATTTTACACAATTCAGTCTAAAAAAATCAAATTCATATATCTGCTAACTGATCCTCATGAACTTTTATACTTTATAGTGAGCAATAAAACTCATAAATCTTCTTCAGTACTGTTTTTTTTTCTCCCTATAACTACTTCTTATTATATGATAGTTCAGAAGATATATCTGTGTGTTACCAGGCTGCTCACCTTGATGGGGAAGGGGGAGAGAAAATAAAAGGAGAATTACTTCTCTAGTTCTGTTGTGGTGATCATAATCATCAACATATTTTTCTTCCTGTTTTTACTGTCTCTCAGAGTCATTTCAATTTGATTTGGTAAACCTTTGAGAGATGTCATCAACAACAGATGATAGAATTTGCTCCAATGTGTCTAACTGTTACCAAGCAGACCATGTAACTAGACAGCACATAAATATACAATTTCAAGTTTAGCCAGTATGTTAGGGTTAATTTTTTTGCTACAAAGACCTGTTGATCTTTGTCCATTCAGGTCTTGGTTTCCTGTTGACTTTGACAGGCTGTGAAATTCTTGCCTTCCATTATTGAAACTTTCATTAGAGGACACTATGGATGATTCAGAGTAAATACAGAACCACTAGTAAGCCCAGCAGTACTTGGATTTTCCTCTCCAGTACTGGTCACCTTTAGGTTAGTTGCTGCGAAACATTAAATAAGACAGGAAAGCAGGATACAAATAGCTTTGTATCCCCATTTTAAACAATATATACCATGATTATGAGCACTGTTTAAAACATGATCTCATAGAAATCCATCATTAATAACAATCTCCAGAAGATGAAATTTAAATAACTCACTAAACCAAACGTCAGACAGAAAATGCAGCTCGTGCTAGAGTTAACTGAGAAGCTGTAGCATTGTCATTGGCAATAGAGTATCACTGTTCACATCTTATTACAAAAATATTGGACTTCTCTACTCTGAAGATTAAAAAATTTTAGCTTTAATCCAGGTCTTGTTTGACATGACATTTTGTAAGGAAAAGCTCGGTAACTTTTGCATTTAGCAGTAATAGGATAACATGCTACAGTAGTTGCAGAAATTGTCCAACACCCCTATTGCTTAGCTGCTTTTTTTTTCTTATTTTATCCTCTATTCTCTCCCTCCATTTCCCACAAAGAACAGGCTCGCGAAAACATCACGTATTTCATGGAAAATAAACAAAATACTCACACAACCTCATAAACAAAATAAGAAAATCAAGAGAATCTCCCATCTTCTCAAACATCTTTGTGAGAGATAGAAATCACAATGATTTATACAAGTGACAACACGTCTTTGAATACAACAAAAACAGACCTATTATTGAATCAAAGATGCAGTGAAAGCATTATCTCTTGAGTGACTTACACATTTTTAGATATGTAAAGTTATTTTTCTTTAATTTTCATGTGTGTGGTCATGGTCATTCTCAAAATAACTAGTTCTGTAATGTATTGAAGCCTTTAAAAACCTAAATAAATTATCTTCCCCTCTCCTAATTTCCCTTCTGTCATTTTATTGGACCAAGTTTTTGATATACTACTAGTTTTTTCTTTAGGCTGAAAGGGAAGGCTAAAGGAAGCTCAGATAAGGATTTGGAACAAATCACTGACTGGAGTTCTACATTTAATTTTGCTAAAGCAAACTAAAGGACATTGTCCAGTCTGAACCATATGAAGTGTGAATGGCTTCTTAATGTAAGAGATATATGGCTAATAGACCAAAAAAAGAAATGCTACCCGAGGCAGACACACTGAGTTTGATGCAGAAGTTAATGAAATAAAATAAATATGGGTACATATAAAAAACCTCAGTATTATGCTCCATGTTTAGGAGAAAAAAAGAAAGAAGGAGGGAGAAAGGAAAAAAAAAAGGAAGCAGCCTCACAGTGAACTCAAGAGCATCAAGAGAGCTTGTACTGCTCAAAGGTAGAGGATGACAGGAATGCCACTGATTAAGTGGAATTTCTCGTAAGAATAATATTTGACGTGATAGAAGATGAGTGGACTAGCCACACGGAAAAAAAGGAGCATCTTAATTGGACAATTGTTTGCAGCTCTGACTTGAGCAACTCAAGAAATAGTAGCACAGGAGGAGTAGCCAAATACAGTAGTGAGCAACTGAATGAGACTTCAGGCTGTGATAAGAAACGTGAAGTAAAAAAATTAAATAGATGGGTAAATCACAAAAAGGGAACATATGAGAAGATCAGGATGAAAGAATCTTCTGTTTGTTTAGAAATAATATGTTGATTCTGTGGTCTCAGAAAGAAATTGTATCTTTGAAGTTTCAAGTAAAAAAATACATTTTTCCTCAAATGAGATTAAAGGAAGCCTTTGAAAAGAACAAAGATGAAAAACTCAAGTGTTTCACAATTTTTTAAGCTACTCCTTTTGCCCTAAAGTTGAACCTAATTTACAACATGAAAAGAAGTGACTACCTTTACTTGTTGCTGTAACCTGGAAACACAAAATCTGGTGGACTTTTGTTTGCTTATTTATTTATTTTGGTTGTTTTGTTTGAATAGGGGGCGGGCTTTTTTGATGCACCTCTTCATCAGCAGTGCCTGAACTGTTGTCCTGAACAACATTTTTGCTCACATCTCATCTCATTGGTGGAAAATGCAACAATGATTACAGACTTTGCTAAAGTTTACACAAATCTGGTTTGTACAGAAAAGACGCTGAGATATTGTAGAGATGAGATGTATCCTGTGGTGAGACACAATTGTGTGGTCTGTATATACCTACATTAAAAGTAAGCTAATGTCTGTCCAAGTAATCAAATAAAAAGTGATGGGACACATGGAACAGTACACATAATTTGATTTTTTTTGCGTACACTGAAGTCCCTGTAATCTCCATATCCAGACTCTCCACAGTGTTTACTCCATAATGAAGGTAACAGGAATGGAGCCCTAGATTTCAGGGGTCTTTTTTTTTCATTGTCCAGTCATATTTTTTTTTTCTCCAAAGGCATTTTTTTAAGTAATTGAAAACAATATACAGCATTTTACCTTTGGCATTCAATACTGTTAGAATCACAGAACTACCAGCATAATTCCTGAGTGCACCTTTATGTCTGCTTAACTGAGTCTTTGCACTAATAGCTCCAGGTCTATTAAAAGGAAGACTTTTTTATAAAATTAAACATGGTGTTAGTCAAATATTCCTTCAGCACCTTTGCAGCTCAGAATTTTAAGAGCGAGAGCTAATAGCTACCATATAACAGCCCAGGTTGGAAGGGACCTTAAAGATTTAGTTCCAACACCCCTGCCATGCACAGGGACACCTTTCACTGGACCAGGTGGCTCAGAGCTCCGTCCAACCTGGCTTTAAACACTTCCAGGGATGGGGCATCAACATCAAGATGCCATCAAGTTACAGCTTTGCAAACATCTGCCTAGGTTCCTGGAGGAACTCTTTTAATGGTAATTTAATAAGATAAATTATGTTTCTTCTTCCTATTTTCCCTAAACACTGCCTCATGCTGAAGGAAAAACATATACATGGGTGTAGCTGATTGTTCTTCAAACTTTTAATGGATGTTCTGGCTTATAAATATAGTGCAACATATATGTTTCAAACAATATGTGTGGTTAGTGGTGGTTTGGGGGGGGGCGGGGGGGAGTGGAGTAGTTCGTTTTTTCCAAAGAAGCAATTTCTAAGATCATCATCTTGTATTCACTAAGATGTTTTCACCCTTAGAGAGAGAGCTGGTCTAAGGGAAGCCCTAGGCAGGTCCTCCTCAGTGTTTCTTCTAGTTTAGGCAGGGCATTTTCACAGCAGGGACCCAGACTGACTCTTACAATTACGCAGGCAAGGTTTATTTTATGAATTTTACTGTGAGCTACTGAGGACATCACTTCATGATTTGGTTTCCCCAGGCACATGAAAGTGAAAACTATCCCAAATTTCTGCTCACATTCAAGCTGTGTGGACATTTTTAGTCCTCAAGACCCAGAGTCACGTGCATTAAACAAAATGCAGCTCAGACAGATAGGAAGTTCTGAGGCAAGGTGTAAATATCCATGGTGTTTGTGCTTTTTTAATCTACTGATTTACCTGATTTCTAGCATAATGTTTCAATGGATTAATTAAAAAAAAAAAAAAAAAGAGAAAATTCTTAACAGACACTATAATTAGATTCTGATAAATAATTTCAGAACCTCAAATGACAGGTGCTTCATCATTTGTAGCCTCTAAGAAAAGATGCATTATAATTTCTAGAAGAAGCTGTAGATAAATTGTTGTTGTGAATTGAAAATACCTCAATTTCAGAAGCTAACAATTCTGTGGTGTAATATGCATTTTTACTGAGGCAATTGTGTTGATTCATTTAAGACATAAACTCTAAGAATACATGAAATTGTGAGAACATGCAAATGTCGTGTATACCTTGCAGTAGAATGAAAATTTACAGTCTTCATCTAAAAAACCATGTGATTCCAATTACAAGGATGTCTCTAACACTTCAGATTATAATACATCATGACATCATGAAGCACCCATTTTGGTGTATTTGAGAGTATACATGCAATAGCTCAGTAATTTTATGTGATAAAAATTAATTTCCTAAATTATAGTTAAATGTGTTTAAATAAAACTTGTGAAGATATCATAAATTGCTCGCTAGTCTGCCATAAGAAGGATATGTGAATTAGCTCTGAAAAGAATTGCATCTTGTGTTCTGGAAGTGCTAAAATGTTAGTGGAATGAATGTCTTTGATGTGCTTCATACTACCTTTGTGCTGTATACTTAGCTGTCCTACAAAGGCAGTGAAAGGAGATTCATCTCATTTCAGATATTTACAATGCAAAATGTATCAGTCTGTTAAATATAAAGGCAATCTGGTCCACTTGGCAGTCAAATTAACCATACTCCTAACATGAGCATTGTTCCAAGTGCATGTCTAGCGCTCACTGAGGTATCTTTCTTCATTCAGCTACTCTAAGACTACATCTAAAGCAAGAATTAGGAGTAAGATCTATCTACTTTCTCTTACTGACCCATCAAGTAAAATTCTCTGTCAAACAGCTTTTCTAGCACATTCTGGTGATGACAGTATTACTCATATGAACACCAATAGCCTTCTGAAGCTGTAATACCCATCTTCCATTCAAAAATTTAGAATGTATCCCTATGGAAAAAAAAACCCTGAATCTCCTAGACCCTTCTATTTTATCTTTGAATACTTACGTTAATATAAAAAAATATGATTTTCAACTGCGATTGTATTACTGGGTTTTGGTTGTTTTTCTTCCATAAGTAAAAAGTTAAGAGGTATTTATCCATAGATTTGAAGATTCTACAAATTTCTCTAACATTTCATTCTTTACCACCACTAAAAGAAGAAATCTTCTAAATATGCAGGTGTGGTATTGATTTTAAATATGTTATCCTTAATTCTGTTCATGCAAAGAAAGTACTACATTACTTTGTAATTGAACAAGGAAATGAAGAGTCATTGTTGTACATTTATCTACATATTTGGCTCCTCAGATTCAAAGCCAAGCCAGGTATCTCCAGATCCACTTGTCCTAAAGAAAATATGCAATCAGGCTTGGGCTTTGCCATGAGAAGTCTTTATAAACATTTCAGTGTGATCTTGAAAGAACAAAAGAAATTAGACCTTGAATATGTAAAGAGATGTAAACAAATGTTTGATGAAAGATTTGCTTTTCAGGAGTATGCACTCTGGGAACAAAAACAACAATCATGATTCTAAAAACTAAATGAAGAGTTGGCAAACATGATGTCATTGCTCTTAAGAACAAAAATTATAACAGTCAATATAATCTTATCTTACAGCAGTTATTATCATAGTCATAACTAACCTTTTTCTTCCTCCTTACTTTCTCCTTTACATGGAGTATAACAGACCCCACATAGACTGTTCAGTTCATTTAAAATGTTCAATTTAATTTTTTTCTTGTAAATAATTATTCATCTGCAAATAGTTACATCTTCAATTCAACGTGCATGTAAATAATATTAAAATAAAAAGCTTGATGTTGGTAACTTTGAAGAAGGGCTTTCTTTCCAAATATCAGAGTTGTTTAGGCTGAGTGATATGATTTTCAAAAATAATAAGATTTTTAGACACATTTATTAGAAAGAGCACAGTTGTGTTTACAAAACCAAAGGCCACTTGTCAATTCAGACAAAAACTTGTCTCTGTTTCTTTCATGTCAGGAATCCAATACAGTTATTTATTGCATTCTGCCTGATTTATTTTCTATATCTCTGTAAAAATTGGTGTGTTTATGTCCTTTTAATGCATGAATTTCTAGTGTAATTTAAGCTATTCCAGATATTTGAGCTAAACCATTTAACTCTTTCTATTAAAGAGAGACTTAGGAATTTTCTTTAATCACATTGAATAAGCTAAATTAAGTGATATTTACATTCTAATTTTGGGGTTTGATCCTGTTTGTACTTCCTCTTTGTAGAAGAAAACCATCTGACTCTTCCACCTTACCTCTAACCTGACCCTTTGCAGCAGCTATCATAGTTCTTATCTCCAGAGGAAATGGTATCATGTAGGGCTGCTTTCCCCTCTGAACATCAGGATTTAGTGAATTTGCATCTAAACTGCTGCCCGTACTGCTGATATTTCTGCCATTAATAAAGCGGCTGTGCCACTGAAAGCTTTCTGCAATTCAGGTCTCACTACTTCGTACTTCAACTCAGCACAGGTCTTGCTAGCATTTAAGTGTTACTGTTGCTGCTTTACAGGAATTACATAGAACAGATACACTCAGATTTCTGTGCATTTTTCTGTCTCATTTGTGCACTTTTTGTAACAGGATGTAAGCTTGATCTCAAAATTTTAATTATTTTTCTCTCTTTTTTTTAATGTGTGTGAATTAAAATGTGAACAAAAAAGGAGTAATAATTGCACGAAAGGACCAACAGGCTTGTGGTAGGTGTATGTGATATTTTTCTTGCTAGGTTTAAAGTGTCTTTAGTCTGGGCTCATACAGAACTCTTCGGATGAACCCCTGGGTTAGCAGTTCTTACTAAGACTACAAATAGTCCAGCTGAAAAAGAGCTCTAGTAAAAGCTACTATTGTGGCTGCTCTGCTAGGAAAGAAGATCAATGAATTTTGCAGTGATAAGTCTAATACTCATAAACAGATTTGTCATACCAATGCCTGCTACAAGTCAAAGCTCCAAAGATCTACAGGAGTTAAACAACTAAATCATCATTTGGTGCATAATTAGTCAAGGATGTATTGCATTTTATTCTAAAAAAAATCTTATATCACAATAATCATTATCTAGAAAGAGGGAAAGAGAGAGAGGGCAAAACTCATGGGAAAAATATTACTAATGATACTTTATGCACCACTGAAAGCTGCTCATTATTACAGTTATGAAGGTGATACAAAAATAGAAATAGAACGGAATAGATTTTATCTCTGCTGATGGATATGTTACTAAATTAATAATAGTGCTAAAACTAGTAATAACCTCTTTTGGAAAAAGTGGCTGTATTGCTAGGCATGTGTGTAAAATCAGTAACAATTTGATTTATGGTTATTTAACCCAATTACTTAGATATTACAATTACTTCATTGACTAATGCTTCATAAGTATAGTAAATAATCAGTGTTTCTACATGCCTGAGTAAGGACAAACCATGCTGATGTAGCAGTAAAATGATTTTACTGCCTAAATGCTTTTTATAATGTTTAGATATGAGATGTGTTTATTAAATCTCTTGCTTGATTCTAAGAAATCACTTCTAATCTGGCATTAGAAAGAGAATAGGTAACGTTTTTATCTATTAAGTAGTGAAAACTGCAGTATTTTCCATTAAGAATTTTAAACTCTCTTACTAAATATATAGACAAGATTATTAAAAGCTAGTGAAATCATGCCATTTCTACCTGACTTGACAAAGCCAAATTATAGAAGAAAAGAGTTTGAATGTTAATTTCAATATTTTCTCAACATTTCCGTTTTTCATTTTGAACTATTGCTTCATTTACAAATTTTGTTAGAATTAAAAACAAGAAAGGAAAACATTAAAACATTAAAAAGATTTAATTATATACAAACCAAAATATTTTCAGGTTTTAACTGAATTTGGAAAATGAAAACATTTCTCACTTTTTCCTGAAAATGTTTGAATTTCAAGACCTTCAACAAATCAGATGAAACTCAATTACAGATATACATCCACTGATATACTAATTTTTTTTTTGAGTAGCTTTCTTTTAAAGTAAAATGTCGAATCATGTTTTTATCTGGGGGTCCTTTCATCATGTGATGAGGTGTAGCAAAGTCATTCAAATGTCACTCCCCAGTCCCATAAATTAGTAGAGGGAGGAGTAATTAGGAGAGGAACTTTAGGAGAAGAGTACTGGCAAAAAAAGAGTTCTTTTCCTTGGTCATGATGTGGAGTTCTTCTGGTAATTTCTGGGATAGTGCAAAGAACAACTGAGCTTAGAAATTGCTCATTCTAGGTACCCTCAAGAGAAAAAGCAAGGATGAATCAAACCTCAGTTTCATATGTATTTTTGTAACTCACCTATATTTTAAAAATTGAAAAATTCATTGCTTTTCTACATGGATTGGATAGTTTTATAAATGAGCTCTAAGATTATTGCTAACAGCATTGTCAAATTGCCGAACATAACACAAATTATCTTTACCCTTAAATTGGTTAAAGACAGTACTTCCATCACGTTCTTCCTTTCAAATACATCGTTAAACATTCATAGAAAGTTTGGAATTACTATTTCTATTCAAATCTATGAAGTCCAACTGATATTTATCTTCCAGCTGCTATAAAATGAAATATATTATGTTTTCTACTTTACTTACTCATTTGAGATTTAATATGGCAGTAACATTTTAGAAAATGCAATGTATACATTTCATTTTTCAAAATGGTTTTGTCCAATGAAGACATCAACACATATCATATTTTTTAGTGGCAGAAGTCATTGATGGGATATCCATAAGACTGTGCAGCTGAGTAATTACATATGATACAAACATTTTAAAATTCAATTCAACTGCATTTTATTCATCCACAAAGGAAAAAAAAAAAACAAACAACAAAACAAAACTTAAGAAAGTGGTATGAAAACAGGTGCTGTTCATATTCTACTGGTAAAGAAGAGTGTTTTAACATTGGAAAACTTTGCAGGTCTACTGCTTAAATTAATGGTGTCTAGGATTTGAAGCAATGGTTGCTATTTCAATGTCTATGAAAATTCAGAGTCAAACTAAGGAGAAAGTCACATCTCAAGAGCATAGCTCAAATAGTGTGTGGGAGGGACTATTCCAGCCCCTTCCTCTTGATGTGGCACATGCATATGCCACTGATAGGTAGCTTCTTCCACAAGTGTGTTGATCTCCTTATTTTATGACAGTAGAGAAACACAAAGCATTTTTCTCACTCTTTTACTACCCTGAGGAAAGTTCATTACATCCAGGTGTCTTATGTAGATCTTATCTTTACCTGTTAAACAATTTACTATGATACTGTAACAGTCAGAATATTTTCCTGAGGATCTTCTACATCTCCAAAGATTTTAAAGGAATTTTTCCAGAATTATTAGCATCATCTTCTCTTCAAAGTCCTAGCTCTTAGTAAAGAAAATAGTTATCATCCCGGGGTACGTGCAATTGAATGATTTAAGGAACTATATTTTAAAAACATAAACTACAAAACATTGTTTCATACACTGGGAATATCCCGTCTGACTCAGACATCCAGAAGAAAATCTTTAAATGAATTAACTTTGAGTCTAAAATACCCAGTGGTTCCAATAGCAAGTTCATTCACAAATACCTTTTAACACACTGTTTTTCTCATTATACTATTTGATTTTTACACTTTAATAATAACAGCAGTAATCATACTTACACATGCAAAGGATTCAAATGATTATTCCTTTAAATAATAAAAAAAAAATGCAAGAGCTTGCATATCAATCAGTCCCTTTTAGGAGATAAAGCAAAAACTGTTAAATAGTAGGATCTGAAAGCTGATAATTCCAACTTGCTTTGAACTTGAAGGGTAGAGTTCAACCATACTATTTGTTATACCCAGAAGAAGATATAGGTTTCTGGGATTTTCTACCTCCCTTTAATTAGAATTTGCTGCACAGACAGTCACACATAATTTGTTAAAAAATCCTGAATTTTTGAGATCTTGCAATAGAAAAATGATTATACAACTAATTGAATACTCTGAGCTAAATTCTCAGTCACTGTCTAGATGGTGAAAGAGGTTTCCTTTGCAAGGGTTCTTACAATGATGTCTACAGCTGGATTGGGTGAGATTCCCCACGCTGCTGTTGCACTCAGTTCTCAGGTTCTTGTAGCCAGCTGGTTTGTGCTCCTACATGAGCAGTCCAGCTCAGGCACAGTCTGTCCCATTGCTGATGTTTTAAACCACACACAAACCAGCTAACCATGGTAATTGCATACAAAAGCTTGTCATACTCGACCATTTTCTACTTATAAAGGTCTTATCTGTGTAGGATTTGATCAGTCCTGCAAGCACTAACCTTCTTAGGAGTCCTCAGAAAGTCTAGTTTTTTCCACAGGATTTAAATCAACACATTGAAATATATAATTTAGTGTAGGCACTGCAGGTCCTGCCTGAGGGAATCTTCAAGTCAGTCCAGAATTCCCACCTGGAGAGCTGCACCAGCTAATCCAATCCTTTGTTGCAAGAGAGCCAGCATTTCAGCCTCCTCTCGGGGCAGTCCATCACTCATCAGTCCACTATCTATTCTGTGCAGATGAGTAACTAATGAATTTGTGGACCACCTGAGGAATGAATGGCCTGAGTGCAGCAGATGTGCACATAGCCACTGCAGTGATAACCAGCCACAGCACTTTAACAACACAACCAACTTAACTTTTATGTCTCCCAAATTCTATGGTTCTTGACACAAATGCTATTAGAATTTCAAGTGACACCTCTAAAATAGATAATTTTACATTTTTTTTCCCTTAAAATAATGAAATCAACAATTTTAAACAGCTTTTAAAATTTCAAAGAGGATCTTCAAAATAAACTGCTTAAAAATTGCATTAGTATTTCCAAATTCATTCACTGTTTAGGAAAATTCTAAGTTATTTCTAGTTCATGAGCCTCTGAGTACATTTAATGCCCACAGTATTAGTGTTTCAATCCATTAACCATCTTTAATTTGAAAACCACCTTGGTCGATTAATTTTCTCCTTCAGGCTACCTCAGAAATCATGTTCAGTTTCAGCTTTTTCTGGTTGCATCACTGTAGATGTCTTGAATATAGGCTAATAACCACCTCAAAGTACATTTCTTTTAACTTCCTTTTTTCCTGAGCAGTGCTAATCTGCACAGTCTAGTGCCTGTTCCTCCACTCGCTGCACAGGTCGCACATCCCCATCATCTCAATCTCTTCTCCACTTTTATCTTTGTCATCTGCATTTATTCCTTTGGCAAACCCTTCCCATATGCTGTTTGCCTTCATTGGCAATTGTCTAAGCCACCTTTCCTTTCCTAGTTCTCAGAACATTTCATTGTCTTTATTCTAACCTTTATACTGTAAAATGCATTATTCCTTTTTTGCCAATGTAGCACTTCTTTTTGTACAAGACTGCTTTGGTTCAAGTTTAAACTGATGTTCCTTTCCCAATCCCACATCTATAATGTTTTTCTCCAATCTGTAAATTATTTATTGAAGATTTTTATTAAGGGGTTTATTTATACTAACTTGTGTTACATTATTGTGTACATTAACCTTCTGTTTTGAATGGCTGAATGATCATTCCGATAATGAAAGTATTCCTGATAAAAATTAACTTGATTGTCTTTGGAGACTAGATGGCATTTGTTTGGGTAAGAGAAGGTTATGTAATTTCTGTTCATGAAGAAAAAGTACACATAAATCAGAAAAAAGGAGAGGAAGGTTCAGGAAGATTCGGGA
>VZRV01001915.1:0-18242 GCA_013398115.1 Falcunculus frontatus
TCCTTCCTTCCTTCCCCTCATTCCTGGCATCCTCTGGGGCAGTTTTTCCCTGTTCCTCCTCCTCCCCACATCCCAGAGATTTGGGATCCCAGAGGTTTGTCCCCTTCTCGGCGCTCACAGAGAGGGTGGCAGCTCCCAGTTTGTGTCTCCACATCCCCACTGTCACCCTTTGGGGACACCGGGATACCCCCGGCCCCGGTGCATGGCCAGCAGGTTGGTGGCACCGTGCAGGGTGACAGTGACACTCTCCTTGTTCATGTCCCCTGCCAGACCCCCCGGCATCCTCCGGCCCGGCAAGGGACATGGACACCTGCAGGAGCAAGAGGAGGGGACATCGAGCCGTGTCCTTGTCACCCGAGCTTGTCCCCATGGCCCTAGGGGGGAGGTTTCACCTCCATATCCCAATGGTGACAGCCTGGAGGGACAGGGGACAAGTCGGGGACAGTGCCTCTGGGACACCTCCATGGTCCCCAAGAGGTCCCTAAGGGCTTTGCTCAATCTGAGGGCCCAGATGGAGGAGGTGACATTCCCAGCACGTCCCCAAACAGGTCCCAACACCCCCTGGTTAATGGTGACAGCCTGGAGGGAGGGGGACAAGGTGGGGACAGTGTCCCTGGGATACCTTCATGGTCCCCAAGAGGTCCCCAAGAGCTCGGCTTGGGGACCAAGCCAGCAAAGGTGTCCCCAGCACATCCCTGTCACGGCTGCCCTGTGCCCTGTGACCCCACTGGCTGTGGATGTGACAATGGCACAGATCCAATGCCAGGCTCCCTGTCACCTCTGCCCCTTCCCAGTGCCCTGTGACCCTGCTGGCCATGGATGTGACAATGGCACAGCAGTGCCAGGCTCCCTGTCACCTCTGCCCCTTCCCCGTGCCCTGTGACCCCGCTGCCCGCAGATGTGACAATGGCACAGATCCAGTGCCAGGCTCCCCAGGAGGACAAGAGAGGATCCCAAATCCAGCCCAGCATCCCAAAGACCCCGAGCCGGACCACCAAACGCACCCCTGTGTCCCTCTGACCCACCAGCGCCCCCTTTTCCGTCTCCTGCCCCCTTTTCCAGCCATACCCGCGATCCATAGGGACTGGGATTGGGATGTGAGCCCGTTCCGGGGGGATCTGGCGGCCGCTCCCCCCGGCCCCGCTCATTAATTCCCACCAGCTGCCGTGCGAAGGAGCCTCCAGCTGCTCCCGTCCCCCCCGGCCGCGCTCCCCTCACACCCCGGCCGGGTGAGAGACGCCTCGTCTGGGCACGGATCCACCGCCAATCTCCGTTTTCCCGGGATGCGAGGGGTTAAAAGGCTGGAATGCGAGCCCTGCGTGCATCCCCGGCGCGGCGGGAGCGGCTCCGGCCCGGCGAGCGCCCCGCGGGCTCCTCAGAGCCGCTCCCGCAAATCGCGCCCGACGCTCGGCTCCGGCTCCCGGCCCGGCGGGGAGGGGTGGCTTTGTCCTGAACCCGCGCCCGTGTCACTCCCGTGTCCCTCCCGTGTCACTCCCGTGTCACTCCCGTGTCACTCCCGGCACCGCAGGGGTGGCTTTGTCCTGTACCCGCGCCCGTGTCCCTCCCCTGTCACTCTCGTGTCACTCCCGTGTCCCTCCTGGCATCTCAGGGGTGGCTTTGTCCTGAACCCGCGCCCGTGTCACTCCCGTGTCGCTCCCGTGTCCCTCTCGTGTCGCTCCTGTGTCCCCCCCGTGCCGCTTCCGTGTCCCTTCCGTGTCCCTCCCCTGTCGCTCCCGTGTCGCTCCGTGTCCCTCCCGTGTCCCTCCCATGTTCCCCCCGTGTCCCTCCGTTGTCACTCCCGTGTCCCCCCCGTGCCGTTTCCGTGACCTCCCAGCCTTCGGGATAACGAGCCCTAAGCTCAGCAGCATCCCCGGGATGGAAACCTGGGAATCTGCCCACCAACAGCCAGGAAAATTGTGGGAATCAGCGCTTTTCCCGGTTTTTTCCTCACTGTGGGGGTCGGGGCTGGGGACAGGCACGGTGACACGGAAAGTGACACGGAAAGAGCAGGAACAGCGTGGGGGAGGATTCCCCGAGCGGGATGATCCCAATCCATCCCGGGGGGATTCCTGCGGGCTTTGCAGGGGCAAGGAGCCGCAATTCCAGGCGGGAATCAGGCCCGGAATGCTCTCCCTGGAGACCCCTCTGTCCTGTCCTGTCCGAGCTCCAGCCTCGGAATTTTGGGGAGCGCTCGCACCCCAAATATTTATTTAGGCGGGAAGAGATGTCAAACCCGATCCCATTCCACCCGCTGAACGCTTCCCGCTATCCCAGACTTCTCCCGGCCTCATCCAAGCTGGCCAAATGCTCCCTAAAAGCCGAGCTGGAGGAATTCCAGCTGGCAGCGCCGGGAAACAGCCCTGCTTTAATTGTTCCGACACCTCGGAGCTGCCGGGTGCTGGATAAATCCCCCAGCCCTCATTCCCAGCTCCAGATCGAATTTTAGGACGTTCTATTGTGCTTTTCCCCCTATTTTCTTCTACATTCCAGGTGAAAAAAGCGGAGTTTTCCCTGTTTTTTTCACATTCCAAGTGAATAAAAGCGGGTTTTTCCCTATTTTTGTTCCACATTCCAGGTGGGAAAAGCGGGTTTTTCTCTATTTTCTTCCACATTCCAAGTGGAAAAAGCGGTTTTTTCCCTGGGTTTTTTTTCACATTCCAGGTGGAAAAAGCTGTGGTTTTCCCTGTTATTTTCACATTCCAGGTGGAAAAAGCTAGTTTTCCAGCCCGCACCTCCACCCCCGCAGCTGCTATTTCCATCTTCCCTAAAACCCGAGCCGTTTTTCCCGTCAGCCGCGGTGACAGCGGGATAATTAGCGGGGGGAGGAAATTCGCGAGCGCTCAGCGGGAGAACAAAATATCTCAAAAGCAGCAGGTGCGAACCCAAACCCTCCCCCAGGCTGGGCTCGACCACCCCAAAACAACCCCAAAAACACCCCCAGAAGCCAGGAGGAGGCTCGGAATTCCCTCCTGGAAGGAAGGGAGGCCCCATGCAGAGCCCGTGCCGGTTTTCCAGGGAGAAAACTCCTCCCGAACCTGGAATTCGCATCCTGCGGCCCGTGGAGGTGCAGAGAAAAGACATTTTCGGTGTCCCCAAGCCGGTGACACCGAATTCGAGACGTTTGGGGCATTTCAAGCATCCCGAGCTCTTCCCGCCCCCGTTCCCGGCCGAGCCTCAACCCCGAGCCGCCCTGAGCGCCTCGTTAACGAGGATTATTAATTATTCACAGCGCGGCTTGATTAACGGCGCCTCGAGCCCTAATTTGTTTTTCCATCAACACTTCCCGCTCCCCAGCGAAGCGCCGGGATCGAGTCGCTGCCGGCTGGGAGCTGCCGGGGCTCCAGGAAGCTCGGGAATGTCGCGGTTGGATCGGGAAGGGCGGCCCCACATACCTGGGAATGGCACCGGGGCTCTGCCCGCACCCGGTTGGGTTTTCCCCGCTGCTTTCGGGGTTCTCCAGGAATTTTCGGGTTCCCTCCTCGGCTCCAATTCCAGCTTTTCCAGAGCACCTTGGGATGCTCTGGGAGAAGCCGCCAGTCTCTGTCCCCAGCCCAAGACTCTTTGTAGGGAACCCCTAACCCCGGATAAATCCAGGAGATTTATTTATTTATCCAGGAGATTTTTTGGGGTCCAGGAATCCCAAAGCACGGCCGGGGCATCCTGAACATGGTCCAGGACATCCCGGATTCGGGATCACCCGCAGCTCCGAGCCCCTCCTTGCTCCCGGCAATTTACGAGCGGCTGTTGGGAATGTGGCAGCTTTATCCTCCTCCCGAGACTCCATAAAATAATCGAGGGCTCCGTGAGGAAGATGGACTGGGCCGGGAAGGCTTTTCCTGCCTGATGGCTCCCCAGGCTCCTTTCAAGCCTCCTCATGGCACTAAACGCCCGGAATAAAGGCTTGGAGATAAACAGGCAGCGGGATCAGGACACACGGGCCAGGCAGGCACGGCGAGGGGGAAGGGCTGGAGCATCCCGGGGTTGCTCCAGGATGTCCTGGAGTATGGCCAGGACATCCCAGAGCACAGCCAGGACATCCCAGAGCACAGCCAGGACATCCCAGAGCACAGCCAGGACACCCTAAACATGGTCCAGGACATCCCAGAGCACCGCCAGGAATCCCAAAGCGGGGTCAGGACATCCCAAGGTTGGTCCAGGACATCCCAAAGCATGGCCAGGAATCCCAAAGCACAGCCAGGACATCCCAAAGCACAGCCAGAACATCCCAAGGTTGGTCCAGGACATCCCAAAGCAGGGCCAGGACATCCCAAACAGGGTCCAGGAATCCCAAAGCATGGCCAGGACATCCCAAGGTTGGGCCAGGACATCCCAAAGCAGGGCCACGACATCCCAAAGCAGGGCCACGACATCCCAAGGTTGGTCCAGGAATCCCAAAGCATGGCCAAGACACCCCGAACACGGTCCAGGAATCCCAAAGCACAGCCAGGACATCCCGAGGTTGGTCCAGGACATCCCAAAGCAGGGCCAGGACATCCTGGGGTTGGTCCAGGACACCCCAAAGCAGGGCCAGGACATCCTAAAGCAGGGCCAGGACATCCCAGGGTTGGTCCAGGACACCCCAAAGCCCGGCCAGAGCATCGGGAACATGGCCAGGGCATCCCAGAGCCCGGCCAGCACCCGGATGCTGAATTCCCACGTATCCCCTGGCGCATCCTGGCAAATCCAGCCCCCTCTCCGGGCTGGAGCGCGAGGCTCTGGGATGTCAGGACTCACCCAAAGCTCCTGGGAAAACCCAGAGCATGTCCTGAAACCCAGAGGAGATCCCGGCCGATCGGCCCCATCCTGGCACCACCACCTGGCACAGGGAAACCGGGATGGGGGAGGGATTTTGGATTCCATCCGGCCCCAGAATGGGGTGGGAAAGGGATTTACAGCCCACCTCCCCATCCCTATGGATGTGCCCCTTCCCATCCCTATGGATCTGCCACCATCCCTATGGGTCTGATCCCTCTCCATCCCTATGGATCTGCCCCAATCCCTATGGATCTGGCCCCTTCCCATCCCTATGGATCTGGCCCCTCTCCATCCCTATGGATCTGCCCCCATCCTTATGGATCTGGTCCCTCTTCATCCCTACGGATCTGTCCCAATCCCTATAGATCTGCCCCCTTCCCATCCCTATGGATCTGCTCCCATCCCTATGGATCCGGCCCCTTCCCATCCCTCTGGATCTGCTCCCATCCCTATGGATCTGATCCCTCTCAATCCCTATGGATCTGCCCCCATCCCTATGGATCTGTCCCAATCCCTACAGATCTGCTCCCACCCCTATGGATCTGATCCTCTTCATCCCTATGGATCTGCCCCCTCCCCATCCCTATGGATCTGCCCCAATCCCTATGGATCTGCCCCCTTCCCATCCCTATGGATCTGCCCCAATCCCTATGGATCTGGCCCCTTCCCATCCCTATGGATCTGCATCCCCTCCCCATCCCTATGGATCTGCCCCAATCCCTATGGATCCGGCCCCTTCCCATCCCTATGGATCTGCCCCAATCCCTGTGGCTCTGCATCCCCTCTCCATCCCTATGGATCTCTCCCATTCCTGATCCTGTCTCCCACCCCTCGCTCTGTTAATTGGATTGGTGGCCGGGAAATCTCATTAATGCCGGGCACAGGCCCCAGCCTGGCTCCAGAGGCAGAAAACTGGGAAAAGCC
Source organism: Falcunculus frontatus (assembly GCA_013398115.1). Taxonomy (NCBI): domain Eukaryota; kingdom Metazoa; phylum Chordata; class Aves; order Passeriformes; genus Falcunculus; species Falcunculus frontatus. Next base: position 5,680 of record VZRV01001915.1, read on the forward strand.
ATCCGTCCGGGAAAAACGCAGCTCCTGGACCCAGCTCCATCCTGGATAGAGGGGAGATTAAATCCGGTTTGATTCTCTCCCATCCCGGCTTCCACAGGAGCACGGGGCTGATCCCAGGGGAGATCCCAGCCCTTCCAGCAGGGATGGGAATGCGGCAGGGATGGGAATGCCAGGATTCCTTCCAAGGAAAAGGGATTTGGATGATGTGACCTGTGGGATCACCATTAAATCCTCAAGGAATGGTTTGGATCATCCCATTCCAGGGACTCCTTCCACTGTCCCAGGGTGCTCCAGACAATTCTAGGGATGGGGCAGCCACAGTTTTCCTGGGAATTCCATCCCAGGGCTTCCCCACGTGCACAGGGAAGGGTTTCCGTGGGCCCATCCCTTTTTCCATGGATGCTTTTTCCCATCATCTCCGAGGTTTCCCATCCCGGATTCCTTGGAGCTGCTGGGCACGGGAGGGGAGGAGAACACTGGAATGACAGCTCCGGCTAGGATCTGCCAGAAAATCCCTGAAATCCTTGGAAAACACCCGAGACCGGCCCTGAGCTTCCCAAAAAAAGACTGGTTCCCATTCCCAGGAGCCCTGGACATCCATAGAGCTGGAAAACTCCAGCTCCTGCAGCAATCCTGCTTCTATTCCCAAGGGGAATTTCCCGACACCCCCGCAGCAGTTCCCTTTCCAAGGAAAAACCCTTGAAAGCCCTTCAAGAGATTCCTGGGAAAACAAAAGCCAAGCAAACACTGTTTTATTCATGGATTCATCCCAGCCAGCCGCAGGGATTTTTCTTTGGATCCAGGCCGAGTTCCACGTATCCCATTTATTATCATCATCATCGTTATTATTTTTAAGGAATTTTCCCCTGGAGCGGAGCCCGCGGGAGCTCGTTAGGGATCACAGCGCTCTTTCCAGAGGACGCTCCTCCTTCCCATCCCATCTCATCCCAGCTCCCTGGATTTCCCTGGAGCTGTTGCCTGGGAATCCTCTCTGGGCTAAAAATCTCCAAATTCATTTTCCTTCCCATTTCCATGGCCAAATCCCAATCCACCTGTGTGATTACGGAATGGGCCGCCGGCCCGGCCCCACCTGGAATTTTCCTCTTTCCATAATTATTCCGTTCCCTCCCCCTTGCCTGCTCCAAAGCAGCAATTTTCCCGTTTTATCCCCATTTTCTCCGCTCGCCTGTGACAATTCTGATGACGGAAATTGCGGGAATTAGAGCCGGGAGTTTGCGCTTTCTCAGAAGCAGCGAAAAGCTCTGGAGATTTTCCATCTCCTCCATCTAAGAACACTTTTCCTCTCCATTTTAGCTAAAAAAACAAAGGGAATTTCCACTCCCCATTCCCACCCCAGATCCACATCTGGGAATTCGGGATGGATCCTGCTGGGCACCGCTCCCGATTTTGCACTCAGGGATGAAATTCCCTTGCAGTACCACCGGGAACGCGCCTTTCCCCCCCAAAATCATCACCTCGTAATCAAAACACCCCAAATCCCTTTCCCTGGGATTCCCTCAGTTCCTGAGATGCTCTGGGAATTCCACGGGATGACGAACCCATCAGGGCTGGGCTGAGCTCCTCGAAATCCTACACATTCCTCTGAGAACGGGATCATCGATCCCGGGCTGGCACCAAAATTTGGGATTCAGCCTCGCCGGGATTCCAGGTGCTCCCAAATCCTCTCCCTGTTTCCCTGGGAGAGCGGCTGGCACAGGGATTTTATCCTGCTTTTATCCCCCACCATCCCCCGGAGAGACGGGAATCAGCTCCAGGGAATCATTATCCTGGAGAAAAACTCCCCACCCCACACCCCTGACTGCTCCAGAAATGCAGGATTTCAGCCCAAAACAACCCCTCAAAGGGAAATCCCAGCCTGAATCCCACGGAAAATTATTCCAGACCCCCCTCCCTGGACCCCATGCCTTGAATTCCCTCAATGCCTGAAGAATCCTTGATTTTCTTTCCATATCCTGATTAAAAAATCAAGGGGATCTTGGCTCCCAGGGAATTTTTTTTCCCTTCATTCCTGGGATTTTTGTTCCACCTCACACCCACACAGCCTTTTCCTGGGAAGCTGTTCGGATCCATGGAGAATCCAGAGGGATAAAAGAGAGGGAGAGCAGAGCCAGGAGAGGGTTTGATCCCATTTTCCAGACCTGTGGAAGCTCCAGGAGTAAGAGCAGCTCCATGGAGAATCCAGAGGGATAAAAGAGAGGGAGAGCAGAGCCAGGAGAGGGTTTGATCCCATTTTCCAGACCTGTGGAAGCTCCAGGAGTAAGAGCAGCTCCATGGAGAATCCAGAGGGATAAACTACACCATTAATGGAGCCAGGAGCGGGTTTGACCCCATTTTCCAGACCCCTGGAAGCTCCACAAATCCCAGGAGCTCCGTGGAGAATCCAAAGGGATAAACCATGCCATCAATGGAGCCAGGGGTGGATTTGATCCCGTTTTCCAGACCCGTGGAAGCTCCCAGAGCCAGAATATTTCCATGGAGAATCCAAAGGGATAAAACTCAGAGAGAACAAAGCCAGGAGCGGGTTTGATCCCTTTTTCCAGACCCCTGGAAGCTCCACACTGGGAACAACTCCATCTCCTGTGGGATTGCCACCAAGTCTGGTTGTCAAGATCCCAAAAATCCATCTCCTTCCCCCCAGCTCCAGCCACGAAGTGAAACTGGAGCGGCTTCCACAGGGATGGGCTGATTTTAAGGGATTTAAAGGTCACTTCATCCCAAATTCTCCAATCTGGGAAATTCCCGAAGATCCTGGGGAGCACTTTTCCCTCTTTTTCCCCGTCTTTTTTCCCTCTCTGGGGCTGGCAGCTCCGTCCCAGCGGCTGGGAGATGATCCGTGATCCATCATTATTGCCGTGCCCTGGGATAATTACAGATCCATGTGAGCAGCCAGCAGATGCTGGCTGAATTCCCGCTCCGTGCCTGGGAATTCATTATCCACAGGTAGCAGAGAAATGAGGGAAAAATCGTTATCCCAGTGCCATGGCCTTTCAGGGAGAGCTGGGCCCCATCCATCAATCCCGGCATCCAGACGTGGAGCAGGATTCCCACTGGGATGCATCCCTGTGGCTTTGGGAATGCGGGACTGATGGAGGCAGCACCTGGAATGCTGATTTCCCGGGATACCAGGAATGGGATGGGGCCTCTGATCCCGCCAAATGTGCCCCTATCCAGCCCCAGCATTCTGGACTCCAAAAATTATGGATCAGCTGAGTCCTGCCTGGATTTAGGGAGAGATTCCCAAATTCTGGATCAGTCAAATCCTGGGAATTTAGGGAAAGACTCCCTAAATTATGGATTGGCCAAGTTCTGCCTGGATTTAGGGAGAGATTCCCAAATTATGGATCAGCCATGCCTGGATTTAGGGACACACTCCCAAAATTATGGATCCCCCGAATCCTGTCTGGATTTAGGGAGAGATTCCCCAAAATATCAATCAGCCAAATCCTGGGAATTTAGGGAGAAACTCCGCAAATTATTGATCACCCACACCTGGATTCAGAGAGAGACTCACAAAATTATGGATCAGCCAAATCCTGCCTGGATTTAGGGAGGGAATCCTCAAAATCAGCCAAATCCTGGGAATTCAGGGAGACACTCCAGAAATTATCGATCACCCACGCCTGGATTTAGGGAGAGATTCCCAAAATTATTGATCCCCCAAATCCTGTCTGGATTCGGGAAGAGATTCCCAAATTATGGATCAGCCATGCCTGGATTTAGGGAGAGATTCCCAGTTTTTTTTTATCAGCCACATCTGGATTCAGGGAGAGATTCCCAAATGATGGATCCCCCAAATCCCACCTGGATTCGGGGATAACTTTGGGCTGTCTGCCCTCGGTTTGGGATCCCCTGCCCCGCTCCAGCCCCATCCCACTCCCGATGCCACATCCCAACTTTTGGAGGCTCAAAAAATCCCTGACGCTTCCCAAAATCCAGGAGAGCTCTCTCCAAGACGTTTTCCACGGCTCCCAGGTGGGAAGGAGCCAATCCCACCCCCATTCTGCTGCTTCCCGGGTTTTAATCCTTAACAAAAGCCCGTCCTGGCAGATCTCAGAAAGAGCAGGAGATTTACGCCATTCCCGGCATTCCCAGCAGGAACAGCCTCGGATTTACTAAAACTCCATCAGGCCTTGCAAATGAGTGGCTCTGGATGGTTGATTTCCGTTGGATCCGGGTGGGAATGGGACATCCAGCTGGGAATGGGGAGCTGGGAAGGGCCAGGTGTGAGGAACAAGGAGCAGGGAGCCACCCTGGAGAGGCTTCAGAGCCCCAGAATTCCCACTAAAATCCACGTTCCAAGGGTCACAGAGCCGCTGGAATGAGGGAAGGAGAGGAGGCAGGAAGGGATCCTGGGGCAGGCAGGAAATCCTGCAGGGAATCCCATGGGAACAGGGATGGGAACCCAAATCTGACCCCAAAACCACCCCAGTGCCATCATTGGGAATGAGGGACACAATTACGGCCTTAGGGACGTCCCTGGGACATCCTGGAGCCATCCAGAACATTCCAGAGCCAATCCATCCATCCCTGATCCATCCCATCCATCCCTGATCCATCCCTGATCCATCCCATCCATCCCTGACCCATCCCTGACCCATCCCTGATCCATCCCTGACCCATCCCTGACCCATCCCTGGTCCATCCCTGATCCATCCCATCCATCCCATCCATTCCTGACCCATCCCTGATCCATCCAGAACATTCCCGATCCCACTGCCAATCCCAGAATTCCCCCCTGGCCCCTCAGCGCCAATCCCAGCATCCCCAGTTCTCCCACCAGGAATTGCTAGAGGGACAAAAGATCCCAGGGAGGATCCACGGGATCCATCCCATTTCTGGCGCCGCATTCCCGGCTTTTCACCGGATGTTTTTCCAGGTGTGTGACGCCTCTGGGAGTGGCTGCATCCCAATCCATGCAAAATGCAGGAAAAGGAGCCCCTGGAGCATGGATTATCCATCTGGGGAGAGGAGGAGGAGGAGGTGGAAGGAATCTCCTGGGATCCATCCGGAGAGGAGCCGATCCCAGGATCATCCCACAGCCCCTGTGGGAAGAGAATGGGATCAAGGATTCAGCTTTGGGATCCCATCCCATCCCATCCCATGGATCCCATCCGATGGATCCCATCCCATCCGATGGATCCCATCCCATCCCATGGATCCCATCCCATGGATCCCATCCCATGGATCCCATCCCATCCCATGGATCCCATCCCATGGATCCCATCCCATCCCATCCAATGGATCCCATCCGATGGATCCCATCCCATCCCATCCCATCCCATTCCCAGGAATCCCTGGGCAGGATGAAGGTGAATTTCTGCCTCTGGAAGCAGCAGCTCTTCCCGGGATTCCCCTGCTCTGTGCTCCTGGTAGCTCTGGAGCTGCTCCGGGCCTCATTCCCATCATCCACACGGAATCTCCGGGAACGTCCCATGTGATGCCAGGCAGGGTCACAGCTGGGCAGGGAGGGTGGGAAGGGTTCCTTTTCCTGGGAATTCCACCTCAAAGGGAATGCTGGAGCCTCCAGGGAATGCTGGAGCCCCCTGGGAATGCTGGAATTTCCAGGGAATGCTGGAGCCTCCAGGGAATGCTGGAGCCCCCTGGGAATGCTGGAATTTCCAGGGAATGCTGGAGCCTCCAGGGAATTCCGGTGTTGGGGTAAAAGCCCTGAGTGTTGCTCCCATGGGTTTCCGGCCCTAATCCCGCTCTTCCCGCTTTGGGATCTCGGATGGGATCCGTTGGGATCTCAGCAGGATGAGGGTGTCCCAGGAGGCCGGGATGGGCTGGAAAAGGGGAATTGTGGCTCTGGAAGCACCTCCAGGGGGATTCCAAAGCCTTTTGGGGTCAGGGGCATTTTGGGGTCACTTTTTGGGGTCACTTTTCAGGTCAGAGCTGCTGCTCCAGCGCTGTTTTCCCAGCTGCTCTTCCCACACCACAGCATTCCTGACTGGAACTATGCTCCCAACCTTCCCAACCCACCAAGCATCCCGGGATTTCTCCCAGCACGGATTTTTGGGGACAAACACTGCAGGATTGGGGTGGAGGCACGGCCTGATCCAGATCCCATTCCTGGGAAGGGCCCGTTCCCATGGTTTTTTTGGGATGAAACGTGAGCTGGAGCCGGGCTGGCAGGTGGCTCCTGTCCCAGACAGCTCCACATTCCATAAAAAACCCCACATTCCAAGCCTGAAACAACAGGATTATCCCGGGTGGGGGAAAGGGTCAGGATGAAACAGCGCCGGAGGCCCCGGGGCGGGAAAATTTTTGGGATTTTTTTTTTTTTTGTATTCCCAGGACGGGATCAGCCCAGGCACCCGCAAGGCATGGAGCCAGAATTCCAGCCCCAAAATTCCAGCCCCGAAATTCCAGTAAAAATTGTAGCCACAAAATTCCTGGACAAAATTCCAGCCAAAATCCCAGCCCCAAAATCCTTGGATAAAATCCCTGGACAAAATCCCAACCCAAAAATCCCAGCCCCAAAATTCCAACCCCAAAATTGGGATGAAGATGAGGTGGAAATTGGGATAAGAATCCTGTGGAAATTGGGATGAGGATGAGGCAGGATTTGGGATGAGGATGAGGTGGGAATCGGAATGATGATGAGGTGGGAATCATCATCAAGGACCAATTTTAATTTTCCTGGGATTTATTCCCAGGCACGGCTCATTCCCGAAGAATTTTCCTGAGCCGCCTCCGCGCTGTCAACGGGGCCGAGACCCCCACCCCAAAAAATCCCCTAAATCCAAATTCCCAAAGCTCTGTTGGGAATGGGATTGATTCCTGGGATGGCCGATTCCCGCTGGGATGGGCAGCCCCTGGAATTTTGTGCTGGGAAATGGGAAAGGTCTCCCATGGCCGGAGCTTTTCAAGGTTTGGCTCTGGAAAAGCCACCTGAGCTTTCCCAGACCCGTTTTCCCGTGGAAAATCCCTTTTCCCAAGATAAAGGCCCCTTGGAAGCACAGTGTGGGACGCTGGATTTCCCTGGATCCGGATGATCCAGGGCTTCATCCAGCAGTCCAGGATAAAACAGAGAGGGAAAGAAGGGTATTCCCCATCCCTGGAAGTGTCCCAAGGGAATTCCCCATCCCTGGAAGTTTCCCAGGCCAGGTTTGACGGGGTCTGGAGCAGCCTGGATAAGCCGGGAATGTTTTCCTGCTTTTCCAGGGCCACCCCTGATGTGCCAGCAGCTCCAAATCCAAGGCCTGGTGCTTTCCAAGAGCCCTTTTCCAAGGGAAAATGCCCAAGCTCCCGGGATTCCAACTTTTTCCAGGGTGTTAGAAAGCCCGGAGGGCGTTGGGCACGCCTGGAATGGTCCCTGCAGGAATCAGGATGGATTTCACTGGGATATTTTTGTTCAAGATTAGGGAAACCTCCCCCAACCCGAGACTCCCAATTCCAGCCCCTCTCTCTCCACAGGCCATTCCCACATTCTCAGCTTTCCCAGGAAGCTCCTTCGGGATCCTTTGGGATCCTCCAGCAGCGTTTTTCCTTTAAAAACAATCCCAGGGAAGTGGGGGAAAACCAAAACAATCCCGAGGTCACGAGGTTTGGGCTAAAAATTAAGCGGAATTTTCCAGCCGGATGAATTTTCCTGGGCTTTGCTCGCCCGTCACGTGCGGATTTGTCCCCGTTCCCGAGGGTTTTCCAGGCCTCCTCCTGGATTTGCCCATCCAGTGGGATGGATAAGGGATGCAGGTGGATGTTTTTGCATCCCAAACCCTTTTCCATCCCTTTCCCGCTGCTCTGGGAGCATCCCGCGCTCGCTGTGGGATCCCTGGGCACAACCCCAGGTTTTGGTGTCCCCGGGGATGTTTGTTCCCAAATTCCTGCCCCGGGAGAGGGAAAACCCCAATAAACCTGCAGGATTTGGGGATCTGGGGACAGGATTGGGCTCAGATTTCCCTGTGCTCATCCCGGCAGGAATGAGGGATGTTCCCATCCCAATCCCTCCTCTCCCCCTCCATCCCAGGGAGGGTTTTCCCCAAAATTCCTGTGCTGGGAGAGGGAAAACCCCAATAAAACCTTGGGATCTGGGGATTTGGGGGAAGGCTAGGGCTCAGATTCCCTCTGTCCACCCCAGCAGGAATGAGGGATGTTCCCATCCCAATTCCTGCCCTCCCCGTCCATCCCGGAGTGGTTTGTCCCCAAATTCCCAATAAACCCCACTAAAACTGTGGGATTTGGGGGCAGGATCGGGCTCAGATTCCCTCTGTCCATCCCACCAAGAATTGGGGGTGTCCCCATCCCAATCCCTGCACTCTCCCTCCATCCCAGGGGGGGGTTTTCCCCAAAATTCCTGTGCTGGGAGAGGGAAAACCCCAATAAAACCTTGGGATCTGGGGATTTGGGAGAAGGATCGGGCTCGGCTTCCCTCTGTCCATCCCACCAGGAATTGGGGGTGTTCCCATCCCAATCCCTGTGCTCCCCACTCCATCCTAAGGAAGTTTGTCCCCAAAATTCCCAATAAACCCCACTAAAACCTCGGGATTTGGGGGCAGGACCGGGCTCAGCTTTCCCGGCAGGAACGAGTGATGTTCCCAACCCAATCCCTGCTCTTTCCCTCCATCCCAGGAGCTCCCAAACCCCAGGAAAAGCTCGGAGCCGCCTCCTCCCCCCGGAGCTCGGCCCCAAACCCCGCACGGGGTCGGTGGCTCGGGTTTAATTCCCAAATCCCCAAATCCCCCGGCTTTAATTCCCGAGGCTCCCTCGCGGCCATGCCGGGATAAAGTTCCCGGAGCCGCCGGAGCCGCCGGAGCCTCCCGAGCTCCGGACTTTAGACCGAGCTTAGCAAAGCCCCGCTCAGCTCCGGGCGCATTCCAAGGAGGGGGAGCGCGGCTGGAAGCGGGAAAAGAAGGAGTAAGGAAGGAGGTAACTTTAATCTGGGATCTTTCCCTCTTTTCCCACCCCTTTCCCGTTGTTGTTGTTCCTCCTCCCGGCTCGGCCGGGAGCGCTCCAGGTCGGGAATGCGGCTCCTGTTGGAATCCGATCCTGCCCTGGGGGTGCGGGGAATCCCGAAAATCCCAGAAATCCCAAAATTCTGCCCCCCTAGGAGGAGTTTCACCCCCGGCTTTGCTGTTGCTGGAGGTGCGGGAAATCCCCAAAATCCCAAAATTCTGCCCCCCAAGAGGAGTTCAATCCCCGAGTTCCCTTTCCCTGGGGGCTGCAGCATCCCAGGATCAGGTTTTGGGAACGCTGGGAATGGGGGAGCCGGGGGGATTTTGGGGTGGATGAAGGAGTTGGATCAGGGAATGGGGTTGGGAAGAGCTGGAGCAGCTTCCCAGCTCTCCCGAGGCTCTGGGAATGGGGGCGCCGGGGGGATTTTGGGGTGGGATGGGGTGAGAACCGGGAATGGGGCTGGGAAGAGCTGGAGCAGCTCCATGGATCTCCTGGAGTCCTGGGAATGGGGGAGCCGGGGGGATTTTGGGGTGGATGAAGGAGTTGGATCAGGGAATGGGGTTGGGAAGAGCTGGAGCAGCTTCCCAGCTCTCCCGAGGCTCTGGGAATGGGGGCGCCGGGGGGATTTTGGGGTGGATGAAGGAGATGGATCAGGGAATGGGGTTGGGAAGAGCTGAAGCAGCTCCATGGATCTCCCGGGGTTTTGGGAATGGGGGAGCCAGGGGGATTTTGGGGTTGGATTGGATGAGAGTCATCCCGAGCTGGGAATGGGATCCCACAATGGGATGAGCTGTCCCGAGGAGTTTTCCCTTGGGATTGGGGGATTCCAGCTTCCAGCATTCGCTCCCTCAGCTCCATGAGCTCCTCAGTCCCTCGGGAAGGGCGGAGCGGCGCTTCCCGGTGGTCCCGGAATCCCTTGGGAAGCTCCGGGATGTGGGTGGGCTGGGACACAGCTCGGGGGCTGGAAAAACTGTTCCGCTTTCCAAGCGCTGCTTTTCCAGGGAGTCTTCCCAAAAAAAAAAAAGGTGGGAGAGGCTTTGGAGGGTTCAGGACCCTTCGTCCCTTTGCTCCAAACAAATTTTTTGGGATCGTTTTTGGGGCCGGATCGCTGAGTTCGGGTTGTGCCGGAGGGGGATCGGGTCCTAAATCCGGTTTTGGGAAGCCCCTGGATTTGCAGGGATCGGGAATGGGAATGGAATTAAGGGAAATCTGGGATATCCAACCCCTCCCAGCTCCCAGCAGCTTTTTTGGGATCATTTTTGGGGCTGGATCTTTGAGTTCCGGTGGTGCTGAATCCCCTTTTGGGAAGCTCATCTCGTCTCGGACTCCCTCGGATTTGCAGGGATTGGGAATGGGAATGAAATGAGAGGAGATCTGGATTATCCCACCCCCTCCTAGCTCCAAACAAAATTCTCGGGATCATTTTTAGGTCCAGATCACTGAGTTTGGGTGGTGTTGGAGTGGGATCGGGTCCTAAATCCCGTTTTGGGAAGCCCCTGGATTTGCAGGGATCAGGAATGGGAACGGAATGAGAGGAAACCTGGATTATCCCAAGCCTCCCGGCCTGGACAATCCCTGGACAATCATGGAATGAGATCTTCATCGGCTTTATTACAAGCCGGGCTTTAGGCTGGACTTTAGGCCGGACTGGGAGCCAGGAATTCCCACCTGGATCCCCTCTCCCCTTCCCGGTTTAACTCCGAGCGCTGGGATCTGCCGGGAGATCGGGAATGAGGGGCGGGAAAGAGCTTTGGGAGCCCATCAAAGCCCGGCCTTGTTCCGAGAGAGGTCACGGAGAGGAGCAGAGGGATCGGATTCCAAGGAAAAACCGGGATGTGAGATGGGAGCCTGGCTGGGTGGGGGGGAGCTGGCCGGGAATGCTGATCCCGCTGGGATTTTGGCCTGAAAAAATCGGGAATTTACCTTTCCCTGTGCCTGAAAAAATCGGGAATTAACCCTTCCCTGTGCCTGAAAAAATAGGGAATTAACCCTGGGAGCCTGAAAAATCGGGAATTTACCTTCCCTGTGCCCTAGGAGACTGAAAAAATGGGGAATAAACCCTTCCTTGTGCCTGAAAAACCGGGAATTAACCCTTCCCTGTGCCTGAAAAAATAGGGAATTAACCCTGGGAGCCTGAAAAATCGGGAATTTACCTTCCCTGTGCCCTAGGAGACTGAAAAAATGGGGAATAAACCCTTCCTTGTGCCTGAAAAACCGGGAATTAACCCTTCCCTGTGCCCTGGTAGCCTGAAAAATCTGAAATTGACCCTTTCCCTCCTTCCCTTCCCCATTTTCCGTGGCCTCCGCATCCCCGAGCGGCTGCAAATCCGGGGATGGGTGCGGGATCCCAGGGATTACTCTGGAATCGCATTCCACTGTCCCTGCTCCTGTCCCTGTCCGGGTGACACCGGGGGATGACGGGGGCAGGGACAATCCCAGGGCACCTTCGGAGATGATTCCTGATCCCGCTGCTGATCCTCGGGATGCTGCCCCATTCCAAGGATCGCTTTTGCTCCTAAATCCACATTCCCAACTCCCAAACCCCATTCCCAAACCCCACTCCCAAGCCCCACCTAACCCCACATTCCCAGCTTCTAAACCCCATTCCCAAGTCCAAAACTCCATTCCCAAACCCCATTCCCAACTCCTAAACCCTGCCTAAATCCATATTCCCAGCTCCTAAACCCCATTCCCAACTCCCAAAACCCATTCCCAACTCCAAAATCCCCCTCAAATCCCATTCCCAACTCCCAAACCCTGCTCAGATCCCATTCCCAAGTCCCAAACCGCATTCCCAAACCCCATTCCCAACTCTAAAACCCTGCCTAAACCCCATCCCAAACTTCCAAACACCATTCCCAATTCCCAAACCCTGCCCAAACCCGTATTCCCAGCCCCTAAACCCCATTCCCAACTCTAAAACCCTGCCTAAACCCCATCCCAAACTTCCAAACACCATTCCCAATTCCCAAACCCTGCCCAAACCCGTATTCCCAGCCCCTAAACCCCATTCCCAAATCCCAAACCCTGACTAAATCCATATTCCCAACTCCCAGACCTTCCCTTACCCCACATTCCCAACTCCCAAACCCCACATTCCAACCTCCCGGACCTTCCCTTACCCCACATTCCCAACTCCCAAACCCCACATTCCAACCTCCCGGACCTTCCCAAACCCCACGTTCCCAACTCCCAAAACCCCATTCCCAACTCCCAAACCTTCCCAAACCCCGCATTCCCACTTCCCAAGCGTCGCCATCCCCAGGGAATGTGAAGGGGCTCCCGGGGCCGCGAGAGCGCTGCCAGGAGCATTCCCAGCTCCCACCTTTCCATGGAGCGCCGCATTCCCGGGAGCTGAGCTCAGCGCCACAGGGACGCCTGGAAAGCTGGGATTTGGGATGGGATTTGGGATTTGGGATTTGGGATCCGTCCCGGCCGGGATTTCTGGGATCCACGCTGCCATGGGGACACCGGGACCATGGAGCTGATTCCCATCGGATTTTCGGGAAGGGATCCCAGGTTTCCCATCGGGGCACGGAGGAAATCCCTGGAAAACCTGGCTGGGGATGGAATGTGGAGCACCGGGCGTGGTGACAGTGCCGGGGGGGGGGGGGGGGGGGGGGAAGGCACGTCGGGGGGGGGGGTGG
>VZRV01001915.1:18350-41789 GCA_013398115.1 Falcunculus frontatus
CCCCCCCCCCCCACCGGGGCGCGGGGGACATCGGTGACATCCCCGAGCCGTGTCCCCAAGCCCTGGGGTGTCACCAGTGTCCCCAGGGCTGTCCCTGGGGCTGTTCCCGCTGTCCCCTCGCACCCCTGGGGACACTGGTGACATTCCCAAGCTGTCCCTGGGGTGTCCTCAAGTCCTGGGGTGTCCCTGGAGCTGTTCCCGCTGTCCCCTCGCACCCCTGGGGACACTGGTGACATTCCCAAGCTGTCCCTGGGGTGTCCTCAAGTCCTGGGGTGTCCCTGGGGCTGTTCCCGCTGTCCCCTCGCACCCCTGGGGACACTGGTGACACCCCCGAGCCGTGTCCCCAAGTCCTGGGGTGTCCCTGGGGCTCAGGGGGTGCCCCAAGCCCCGCTGGTGACATTTGGGGACGGTTTTTTTTGGGGGGGTTATCCCTGCTCCAAACTCATCCCGGGATTCTCGGGATCGGGACGAGCCGTCCTTGCCTTGGATCCGCGCGGGGACAGGCGCCGGTGGCACTTTGGGGACAGCGCGGCTCCAGCCCATCCCGAAATCCTTGGGGATGGGGCAATCCCTGACCTTTGCGCTGCTTTTCCAAGCCCTAAAAGCTCCTGGAAAACCCAAACAAAGGCTGGGAGCGGCCGGGATCATCCCTCGGGATTGGCAAGGGGGGGCTCGGCCTCGTCCCTCCTCCGGCTCCCATAAAAGCGGGATCCTCACTGGGATTTTGGGATCAAAACCTGCGGGATCGGCGCCTCCATCCCGCTTTTCCCAGGAGTCTTTTCCCACTTTTCCAGGGAAGCAGGAGGAGGAGGAGGAGGAGGAGGAGGGGGAGGAGGGGGCGGCCATGGCGTCCAACGGCTCCGCCGGGATTCGGGATTTCCCCCTGGATCCGGGAATTTTCCTGGATGAGGACCTGGGATCCGACTGGTACATCTACGAACCCACGGAATCCGCGGCGCCCAGCGATGAGTGAGTGTCCCCAAATGTCCCCGAGTGTCCCCAAATGTCCCTGAACGTCCCCAAATGTCCCCGAGTGACCCCGAGCGTCCCCGAGTGTCCCCAAGGGTCCCCAAGGGCCCCCGAGTGCCCCCCGAGTGTCCTCGAGTGACCCCGAGTAATTCCCAAATGTCTCTGAGTGTCCCCAAGGGGCCTCAAGGGTCTCCAAATGTCCCTGAGTGTCTCTGAGTGTCCCTGAGTGTCCCCGAATGTCCCCAAGGGTCCCTGAGTGTCCCTGAATGTCCCCGAGTGTCCCCAAATGTCTCCGAGTGTCCCTGAATGTTCCCGAGTGACCCCAAGTGTCCCCCAGTGTCCCCAAGGGTCCCTGAGTGTCCCCCAATGTCCCCACGGGTCCCCGAGGGTTCCCAAGGGTCCCCGAGTGTCCCCAAATGTCTCTGAGTGTCCCCAAGGGGCCTCAAGGAACCCCAAATGTCCCAGGGTGTCTCTGAGTGTCCCTGAGTGTCCCAAAATGTTCCCAAAGGTCCCTGAGTGTCCCCCAAAGTCCCCAAGGGTCCCTGAGTGTCCCCAAATGTCTCCAAGTGTCCCCAAGTGTTCCTGAGTGTCCCCAAGTGACCCCGAGTAATCCCCAAGGGTCCCTGAGTGTCCCCAAATGTCTCTGAGTGTCCCCGAGGGTCCCTGAATGTCCCCAAATGTCTCCAAGTGTCCCCAACTGTTCCCAAGTGACCCCAAGTGTCCCCGAACATCCCCAAATGTTGCCAAACATCCCCAAATGTCCCTGAGTGTCCCCAAGGGTCCCTGAGTGTCCCCAAATGTCTCTGAGTGTCCCCAAGGGGCCTCAAGGGTCCACAAGGGTCCCTGAGTGTCCCTGAGTGTCTCTGAGTGTCCCCGAGGGTCCCTGAATGTCCCCAAATGTCTCCAAGTGTCCCCAACTGTTCCCAAGTGACCCCAAGTGTCCCCGAACATCCCCAAATGTTGCCAAACATCCCCAAATGTCCCTGAGTGTCCCCAAGGGTCCCTGAGTGTCCCCAAATGTCTCTGAGTGTCTCCGACTGTCCCCGAGTGTCCCCAAGTGACCCTGAGTAATCCCCAAATGTCCCTGAGTGTCTCTGAGTGTCCCCGAGGGTCCCTGAATGTCCCCAAATGTCTCCAAGTGTCCCCAACTGTTCCCAAGTGACCCCAAGTGTCCCCCAGTGTCCGCAAATGTCCCCAAAGGTCACTGAGTGTCCCCCAATGTCCCCAAGGGTCCCTAAATATCCCCAAGGGTCCCCAGGTGTCCCCGAGTGTCCCCAAGGGTCCCCCTGTCCCTGCTCTGTCCCCTTTCCATGGACCAACCTCCCCCTCATTCTCTGATTTATTCCCGGATTTTTGGCCCCTCTGACAATCCCGGATTTTCTGGGGCCGGGATCGATCCCACAGTGGGAATCCCTGCAGATCCCACTCCCTTTTCCTGAATTTTCCCCAAAACATCCAACCCATGGGATTGTCCCACCCCGAATTCCCACCGCTGGATTTGGGATCACATCCCGATCCCCTCGGATGCTCCCACGGAGAATCCTGGATTTCCCTCTTCCTAAGCGTGGGGTTTGGAAATCCCATTCCTTTGGGATCCATGAGGATCTGCTCAGAGAATTCCCAAGAGCCGCGTTTGTGGGATCACGGAGCAGCGGAATCCTGGGATTTTGTGTCCCAGGTTAAATTCCCTTTCCCAAGGGAAGAGAATTCCCACAGGGAAGGGAAACTGAGGCACAGAGCAGCCAGGAATTTTATGCCAGGATTTTGTATCCCAGTTAAACTCCCTTTCCTAAGAGAATTCCCATAGGGAAAATCCGCTCCCACCCTCGATAATCCTAAAGGTAAGCAGGAGATGATCCCATCCCAAAGGAATTCTCCTCATCCCAAATTTTCCACATTCCCAAAGAACCTTTGGGATTGCCTTTCCCATCCCGATTTTCCCCACCCGTGTGACTCCACAGCTTTTGGGATGAATTTTCCAAGGAATTCCCAAGGATTCCATGTGATTTATGGGGTTCAGGGGGTTTCCGTGTGATTTATGGGATTTAGGGATTCTCACAGGTGATTTATGGGATTCAGGGGGTTTCCACATTTGAGTTATGGAATTGAGGGAATTCCAGGTGGGAGCTATGGGATTTAGGGCTTTCCATGTGATTTATGGGATCCAACACTTTTCCTGGCACTTTTAGGGTTAAACCCAACCAAATATGGGATTTTTCCCATTTCCCAGCATTTTTCCCAACCCTTTTAGGGTTAAACTCACTCAAATATGGGATTTTTCCCATTTTCCAGCATTTTTCCTGGCCCTTTTTGGGCTAAACCCAACTAAATATGGGATTTTTCCCATTTTCCAGCATTTTTCCTGGCCCTTTTTGGGCTAAACCCAACTAAATATGGGATTTTTCCCATTTTCCCAGCATTTTCCCTGACCCTTTTAGGGTAAAACCCACCCAAACATGGGATTTTTCCCGTTTTCCAGCATTTTTCCTGGCGCGATCCCAGAGTGCCACCCCACTGTTTCCCCCAAGATGTACCACACGTGCATGGCCCCCATTTCCGTGAGTATCCTCCCCAAAATCCCCTTCCCCATCCCACATTTTGGGCCATCCCTTCCCAGATATCCGGGCTGGGATCCCCACCTGGAGCTGGGACGCTCCGGGAAGAGATTCCCACTTTTCCACGCTCCGTTCCCTACCTGGAATCCATGAATTTGATTTAGGGCTGGATTTAGGGCTGGGCACCATCTCGGATGACTTTTCCCCCCTAAACCATCCCAGAATTCCCTGATTTCATGGATTTTTGTTCCCAGTGGGACAATGACTCCAAAATTCCTCCCAAATCACTCCTGGCATGCCCTGGACCCCTTTTCCATGGATTTATTCATCCCTGCTCAGGATTTGGGATGTAGGGTGGGAATGGTGCCACCATGGGGTTCTTGCCAGTCCCAGGACCCCTTTTCCATGGAAATGGGGCCTCCATGGGGTTTCCACTACTCCCAGGACCCCTTTTCCATGGATTTATTTATCCCCTTCCCTTGATTTNCCTTCCCGGATATCCGGGCTGGGATCCCCACCTGGAGCTGGGACGCTCCGGGAAGAGATTCCCACTTATCCTCGCTCCGTTCCCTACCTGGAATCCATGAATTTGATTTAGGGCTGGATTTAGGGCTGGGCACCATCTCGGATGACTTTTCCCCCCTAAACCATCCCAGAATTCCCTGATTTCATGGATTTTTGTTCCCAGTGGGACAATGACTCCAAAATTCCTCCCAAATCACTCCTGGCATGCCCTGGACCCCTTTTCCATGGATTTATTCATCCCTGCTCAGGATTTGGGATGTAGGGTGGGAATGGTGCCACCATGGGGTTCTTGCCAGTCCCAGGACCCCTTTTCCATGGAAATGGGGCCTCCATGGGGTTTCCACTACTCCCAGGACCCCTTTTCCATGGATTTATTGATCCCCTTCCATGGATTTTTTGATCCCTGCCCCANCCCCTTCTCCATGTATTTATTGATCCCCTTCCATGGATTTTTTGATCCCTGCCCCAACCATGGCCGGATTTGGGATGTAGGGCGGGAATGGTGCCTCCATGGGGGATCCCATCATTCCCATCACTCCCAGGACCCCTTTTCCATGGAAATAGGGCCTCTATGGAGTTCCCACCATTCCCATCATTCCCAGGACCCGTTTTCCATGGAAATGGGGTGTCCATGGGGTTTCCATCATTCCCAGAACCCATTTTCCATGGATTTATTCATCCCTGCCCCAGCCACAGACAGATTTGGGGTGTAGGGCAGGGATGGTGCCACCATGGGTGTTCCCAGCATTCCCATCACTCCCAGGACCCTATTTCCATGGAAATGGTGCCTCCATGGGGTTCCCACTACTNGTTCTTGCCAGTCCCAGGACCCCTTTTCCATGGAAATGGGGCCTCCATGGGGTTTCCACTACTCCCAGGACCCCTTTTCCATGGATTTATTGATCCCCTTCCATGGATTTTTTGATCCCTGCCCCAACCATGGCCGGATTTGGGATGTAGGGCGGGAATGGTGCCTCCATGGGGGATCCCATCATTCCCATCACTCCCAGGACCCCTTTTCCATGGAAATAGGGCCTCTATGGAGTTCCCACCATTCCCATCATTCCCAGGACCCGTTTTCCATGGAAATGGGGTGTCCATGGGGTTTCCATCATTCCCAGAACCCATTTTCCATGGATTTATTCATCCCTGCCCCAGCCACAGACAGATTTGGGGTGTAGGGCAGGGATGGTGCCACCATGGGTGTTCCCAGCATTCCCATCACTCCCAGGACCCTATTTCCATGGAAATGGTGCCTCCATGGGGTTCCCACTACTCCCAGGACCCCTTTTCCATGGATTTATTGATCCCCTTCCATGGATTTATTGATCTCTGCCCTAACCATGGCTGGATTTGGGATGTAGGGTGGGGATGTGGCCTCCATGGGGGATCCCATCATTCCCATCACTCCCAGGACCCCTTTTCCATGGAAACAGGGCCTCCATGGGGGTTCCCACCACTCCCAGGACCCCTTTTCCAAGGAAATGATGCCTCCATGGGGGTTCCCACCACTCCCACCACTCCCAGGACCTCTTTTCCATGGATTTTTCCATCCCTTTCCCAGCTGGCCATCATCCTGGCCTTATCCTTCCTGGTGAAGCGTCGGCGTCTCCACCCGAGCTTCTGCAATGGCGTCCCGGGATTGCTCAGGTACCTCGTCCCCGTCCTTGCGGCTCTGGAAAGAGCTCAGAATTCCCAAAACTCATCCTTTCCCGGGATCATTCCAGCCCGGCCAATCTCCTGGGAGAGGAGAGCTCCCGCGTGCCGGTGGTGGCCGTGTTCGGGATCCTCTTCTCGTCCCTGTGCGAGCTGGTGCTGGACAAGGACCCGCTGCCCCTCGCGTCCCCCTCGTCCCACAGTGCCCGGGGTGAGGCCACTGCCCCGCTGTCCCCTGTCCCCTCAGGGACACCCCGAGCCCTGCCCCGCCTCATCCCGCCCTTTTCCTGTTTTCCCAGAGTACTGGAAGATCCTGGCGCTGCTCTACTACCCAGCCTTCTACTTCCCCCTTCTCGCCTGTGCAGCCGGCCGCCACCGCCTGGGCTACCTGGCTGGGTCCCTGCTGGCCTGGGGACACTGCCTGGTGCACGTGTGGCAGAAGGTCGAGTGTCCCCTGTCACCCAAGGTGAGCGAGTCAGAGCCCAGGCGAGGGACAGCGAGGTGGCCCGGAGGGAAGGTGGCTTCTTGGAGGGGCCCTGAGGTGTCACAGCCTCCTGGAGTGACCCTGAGGTGTTGTCACCTCCTGGAGTGGCCCTGAGGTGTCACAGCTTCCTTGAGGTGGCCCTGAGGTGCTGTGGCTCCCTGGCCAGCTCCCAGCATGTCCCTGTGGTGTCCCGTGGCCGGGGTGGTGGCAGTGACCCCCTGTCCCCTGCGGTTGTGGCAGTGACCCCACATCCCCTGGCCGGGGTGGTGGCAGTGACCCCGTGTCCCTGCGGTGTCCCTGGGGCAGTGGCAGTGTCCCCGGAGCGGTGGCAGTGATGCCGTGTCCCCAGGGTGATGGCAGTGACCCCTGGGGTGGTGGCAGTGACACCATGTCCCCGGGGTGGTGGCAGTGTCCCCGAGGCAGTGGCAGTGTCCCTGGGGGGGTGGCAGTGACCCCTGGGGTGTCCCAGGATGGTGGCAGTGATGCCTTGTCCCTGCTCAGATCCACAGGCTGTACTCGCTGCTGTCCCATGTCCCCCAGGGTAGTGGCAGTGTCCCCGGGGTGGCGGCAATGACCCCAAGTCCCCACGGTGGTGGCAGTGTCCCCAGGGCGGTGGCAGTGTCCCCGGGGTGGTGACAGAGACCCCTGGGGCGGTGGCAGTGTCCCCAGGGTGGTGGCAGTGACCCCATGTCCCCAGGGTGGTGGCAGTGTCCCTCAGGGTGGTGGCAGTGACCACGTGTCCCTGTGGTGTCCTTGGGGTGATGGCAGTGTCCCCGGCGTGGTGGCAGTGATGCTGTGTCCCCGCTCAGATCCACAGGCTGTACTCACTGATGTCCGTGTCCCCCAGGGGTGGTGGCAGTGATGCTGTGTCCCTGTGGTGTCCCCGGGGTGGTCGCAGTGACCCCGTGTCCCCGTGGTGTCCCCGGGGTGGTGGCAGTGTCCCTGGGGTGGTGGCAGTGTCCCCGGGGCGGTGACAGTGACGCCGTGTCCCCGCTCAGATCCACAGGCTGTACTCGCTGCTGTCCCATGTCCCCACCGTGCTGTCCCTGCTTGTGCTCAGCCTCTGGTACCCGGCCCTGCTCGGCCACAGCCTCCGTGGGGACAGCCCGGAGCGGGAGGTACGGACACGCTGGAAATGGGGACAGCCCCACCGAGATCGGGATCGGGATCAGGATCGGGATGGGGATTGGGATGGGAATTGGAACCAGGACTGGGATCAGGATCAGGATTGGGATTGGAATTGGGATTCGGACGAGGACTGGGATCAGGATTGNGGGGATTGGGATGGGAATTGGAACCAGGACTGGGATCAGGATCAGGATCAGGATTGGGATTGGAATTGGGATTCGGACGAGGACTGGGATCAGGATTGGGATCAGGATCAGGACCAGGATTCAGATGAGGACTGAGATTGGGATCAGGATCAGGACTGGGATTGGAACGAGGACTGGGATCAGGATCGGGATTGGGATCTGGATTGGGATTGGGACCAGGACTGGGATCTGGATCGGGATATGGATCAGGACTGGGATTGCGATCGGGACCAGGATTGAGATCAGGACTGGGATTGGGATCGGGACCAGGATTGAGATCAGGACTGGGATTGGGATCGGGACCAGGATTGAGATCAGGACTGGGATTGGGATCGGGACCAGGATTGAGATCAGGACTGGGATTGGGATCAGGATCAGGATTGGGATCAGGATCAGGATTGGGATTGGGATTGGGACCAGGACTGGGATCTGGATCGGGATATGGATCAGGACTGGGATTGCGATCGGGACCAGGATTGAGATTGGGACCGGGATTGGGATCAGGATCAGGATTGGGATTGGGATTGGGATCGGGATCGGGATTGGGACCAGGATTGAGATCAGGACTGGGATTGGGATCAGGATCGGAATTGGGATCGGAATTGGGATCGGATGAGGACTGGGATTAGGATGGGGGTTGGGATTGGGATCGGGATCGGGATTGGGACCAGGATTGAGATCAGGACCAGGATTGGAATCAGGATTGGGATTGGGATCAGGATTGGGATTGAGACCAGGATTGGGATGGGGATTGGGATTGGGATTAGGATGGGAATCAGGACCAGGATAGGGATCGGGATTGGGATCAGCACCAGGATCGGGAGCTCTGCGTGTTCTCCTCCTGTCCCCGGTGCTGGGGGTTCTCCATCACTATCCCAGGATTGGGTTTGGGATCGGGAAATCCGCTTCTGGAACAAGCTCCTTACACAAGAGGCTTCCAGCACCAACAGCCCTGTTCAGGCCAGCTCCGGGCGCTCCTCGTTTTCCCGGATAATCCCCAGCACACGAAGCAGTGCCGAGGCTTTGTTGGGAAGAGAGGATGGGAAGCCGGGAAAAGCTGGCTGGGTGTGGCCTGAGGTGACCCTGGGCTGGGAGCCGGCAGGCAGGGAGGAGGATCCCAGATGGATTTGGGAACACGGCCGGATCATTCCCACTTTCCCACACCAACATCGCACGTTCCTCATCCTGACGAGGGCCAGGAAGTTCCCATTGGGAGATGCCAGGGATGAGGGGTGGCTGAGCGGGGACAGGGATGCTCTGGCCCCCCGAAATCCATGGATTTATCCCTGATTCCCTCAAGATTCTCGGGAGCGGGTATTACAGGAAGTACCTCAAGGCCGTGCTGTCCAAGCGAGGCCAGAAGGAGAGGTAAGGATGGCTCATCCCATTCCTGGCACATCCCATTCCCGGAGCATCCCATTCCCAGCTCATCCCATTCCCAAGGGCCGGGATCATCACCCTCTCCCACCTCCCGCAGCTCCACGAAGGTTGAGGGGAGCCTCCAGTCCCAGATCCGCTCCTACCTGTGCTCCTACGTCTACGCTCCTGAGGAAGGTGGGATGCAGGATGGGATCCCACTGGGAGTGGCTCGGGAAATCCCGTGGGATCAGGGAATGGTTGGGGCTGGGAGGGATTTATGGATCAGCTAGGCTATCCTGGCCATTTCCGCTGCCCCAGGGTGCTCCAAGCCCCGTCCTGGGACACATCCAGGGATAGGGCAGCCATGGTTTTCCTGGGAAAGCTTCTCCAGGGAAGGGCGGGAGCAGCCAGGGGCTAGATAAGGGAATAAATCCTGCACTGAGGGGGTCAAATCCCGGGAATGGGGAGCCACTCCTGGCTCTTCCCATCCACGGAGGGGGCAGGGAGTGTCCCAGGAGGTGGCACCTGGCCGCTGTCACCTGAGATTCCATGGAAAAGTGGGATGGACCCATCCAGCCAAAGCTGGATGCATCCATCCACTGCCAGCCCTACATCCTGCCAGGAATTCCCTGTGGAAATCTCCACCCTTTGCTGGGTGGGCCCTCAGCCTGCTCCGGTCTTCCCCCACAATCCCAAATCCCGGCCCCTCTCCCACTTTTCCCTCCAGGATTCCGGATCCCGCTGAAGCTCGTGGTGTCCGTCACCATGGCCGTCATCGCCGTCTACCAGGTGACACCAGGGACACTCCCGGCCGCGTCCCCTCGGGGTCACCGGGAACGGCATTAACATTCCTTATGGAATTACACACTCCGGGGGCTCTGCCAAGCCCTAAATCCCTAAATCCCGCAGGATCTATGGCCCGGAGCTCACGTGGCCCCCGCTCCCTCCCTCACAGGTGGCCCTGCTGCTCCTGGTGGCCTTCGTCCCCACCATCCAGATTGTCCGGGCAGGAATGACCAAGGACATCGTGGTGCTGCTGGTCCAGTTCGGATTGGTGCCCTCGGACAATCCGGCCGTGCCGGGGGACATGGAAAAGGAGCTCCGCACCGTCCGCCACTACCTGTGGTCGCTGGAAGGTGCGTTCCCAGCCAGATCCTGATTCCAGAGGGGAATCTGGGGGAGTTTCAAGAGGATTCCGAACACGGAGGGCGGTCAGGGATGGGGCGGATTCCGGGGGGATTTCGGGAGCGGCTGGCAGGCGTGGGGATGGGGCTGTGCCAGGCTGGCGCGTGCCAAGGCGGGAAGAGACGTCGGGAAAAGCCGTTGGGAAGAGCCGGAGGGAAGAGCCGGAGGGAAGAGCTGGCAGATGCCGCAGGCTTGGAAATCTGCTGGAATCGAACAGATGGGCCCTGGATCCCTGGAGGGTGGAAATCCTTGGATGGGGGGATGAGGGAAGAGCTGGGATGAAGGGATGGCAGGGACGAGGGAATTTCAGGGGTAAAGGGATAGCAGGGATCGGGGAAGAGCAGGGATGAGGAATAGCAGGGATGGAGGAATACGGATAAAGGGATAGCAGGGATGAGGGAATTCCAGGGATAAAGGAATAGGGGGGATAAGGGGATAGCAGGGATGAGGGAATTCCAGGGATAAAGGAATAGTGGGGATAAGGGGATAGCAGGGATGAGGGAATTTCAGGGATAAAGGGATAGCAGGGATGAGGGGATGGCAGGGATGAGGGAATAGCAGGAATGAGAGGATTTCAGGGATAAAGAAATAGCAGGGATGCCCCTTGTCCTTCCTTGGGATACCACCAACTCCAGGGCGGATTTTTGCAGCTTTTCCCAGATCCCCAAACCTCTCTCATCCCATTTTTTCCCAGACATCTCCATCCCTCCTCCTGCTTTCCCCCAGATGCCCCTTTCCCAAGACCCCCATCCCACCCCCTGCCCCTCCCAGCTCTCTCCAGGGATATTCCCAGCCCCTGGATTCCCCTCCCACCACCTCACCCATTCCCACGTGGGAGACGAAGCAGAGCGGGACAAAAGTTGGGAAACTGAAGCACTGCACCCACCCCTCATCCCCGAGGCACAATTCCCTCTACAACCCCATTCCTGGTGCCGATCCCGACCCCAATCCATGAATTTTTTCCCGGTTTTCCCGCAGTCTGCTACATCTGCTCGCTGGCACTGTGCTGCTTGCTGACCTGCGCCATGCTCCTGCGGACACTTGTGACGCACAGGTGGGGCTGCGCTCCAGTTCCCGACATCTCCATCCCCATTCCCGATGTCTCCATCCCCATTCCTGAAGTCTCCATCCCCATTCCCGGGGCCGGGATGCAGCCGGAATCTCTTCCCAGGTCCAACCTGAGGGCACTGTACCGAGGAGCCGTGCTGGATGTGTTTTCCAAGGCCCACACCCTGCGGCCTTCCCGGCAGGCCGTTGTCTGCTGGATCAGCTTCGCCAGCTTCCAGGCGGCCTTCGCCTGCTTGGGTAATGGATTTTAGGATGGATTTTGGGATGGATGGATGAGGATCCTGCTTTTCTTAAGGATTAAGCGGCAATTCCCTGTTTTTCACCCCATTTTGAGGGTTTTTAGCCCCATTTCCAGGAGGGTTTTCATCTCCTTTTCTTCAAATGCAGTCGGGTGGTTTTTGGGAAGATCAAATAGTCAGGAATTGGGAAAAATTGGAAAAATTGGGTGGGAATTCAAAGAGGGGGAGGAGGGGGTGGGATGATGCCTGGGATGGGATGGATGGATGGATGGATGGATGGATGGATGGATGGATGGATGGATGGATGGATGGATGGATGGATGGATGGATGGATGAATCTTGCTTTTATTCAGGATTAAGCAGCAATTCCCTGGTTTTTGCCCCATTTCGAGGGATTTTGGCCCCGTTTCCAGGAGGGTTTTTATCCCCCTTTCCCCAAAAGCAATCTGGTGGTTTTTGGGAACACCAGATGGCTGGGAAACGGGAAAAATTTGAAACAATTGGGGAAAAATTGGAAAAAAATTGGAAAAAATTGGAAAAACTGGAAAAATTGGAAAAATTGGTTGGGAATTCAAAGAGGAAGAGGGGGTGGGATGATGCCCAGGTTTGGCTGGATCCCAAATATTTGGATGGGAAGAGCTGTGGCAGCCTCTGGTCCTCTGCAAATTCCGGGGGCTCCTCATCCCCATCCCAGCCTGGATCATCCTGGGAATGGGGTGGAGGATCCCAAAAAAGGAGAAAATCTTCCCATCCCCATCCCAGCCTGGATGTCCCTGCCTGGGAGTATTTGGGACGGGTGGGGGACCCCAAAAAGCGGGAAAATCTTCCCATCCCCATCCCAGCCTGGATGTCCCTGCCTGGGAGTATTTGGGACGGGTGGGGGACCCCAAAAAGCGGGAAAATCTTCCCATCCCCATCCCAGCCTGGATGTCCCTGCCTGGGAGTATTTGGGACGGGTGGGGGACCCCAAAAAGCGGGAAAATCTTCCCATCCCCATCCCAGATTCCCGCTCCGTGTCCCCCTTCCCAGGTCTCCTGATCCAGCAGGTGATTTTCTTCCTCTGCTCCGTGGCCTTCGCCTTCCTGGTGGTGATCCCGCTCCAGGCCGGCACTGGCTCCCTGCTCTTCGGGATCATCCGGAACATGTGGTGAGCCCTCGGGAAGGGCTGGAAACCCCAAGGGATGGCCCTGGGGGGGGTTGGGGTGCTCCATTTGGGATTTCTCCAACACTGCTGGAGGTTTCTCCTGCCTGGGGTGGTGTCTTGGGACATTCCTGGTGTTTTGGGACATTCCTGGTGTCCATCCCGCTCTTCAGGATCATCCAGAACCTGTGGTGAGCCCTCGGGAAGGGCTGGAAACCCCAAGGGATCCCCTGGACATGGCCCTAGGGGGGTTTGGGGTGCTCCATTTGGGGTTTCTCCAATAGTGCTGGAGGTTTCTGCTGCCCAGGGTGGTGTCTTGGGACATTTCTGGTGTTTTGGCACATTCCTGGTGTTTTGGGACATTCCTGGTGTTCATGCTGCTCTTCCCTCCCACCCAGGCCCTTCTGGTTGGCCCTGGTGGTGGCCGTCCTCGTGCAGAACCTGCTGGCTCATTTCCAGTTCCTGGAGCAGCATTCCCTGTGGAAGGAGCTCACCAACAGGTATGGGGACCCCGGGATTGTCCCCGATTGTCCCCAATTGTCCCCAGTGTGGGTTTGGGGTCAATTCCAGGCTCCCACAGGGGTTTCTCCAGATGTTTTGACCTGGATTTCAGTGGGGTGACACCGGCCAGGGTGACCCTGCTCCCCCAGCCCCATTTCCAAGGCTGGGAAAGCCCAGATCCCTTGGGATCGATGAGATGGGGTTGATCACGGCCAGCAGACACTGTCCCTCACTCAGAGATGGTGTCACCACCCGAGACCGGAGTGACAGAGGGACCCAAGTGTCCTCCTGCTGTGGCAGCAAGGTTCTCCTGGGGCCAGTGGCCTCCATCCCAACATCCCAACCCCACATTTTGGCCGGTTCCTCAATCTCCGAGGAGAAAAGCAGCTCCTGACCGTTCTCCAGGATCCCGGGCGGGCGTTTGCTTCTCCCTGTGGGGTGGAGATGCCTCAGCTGGACACAGGAGGGGCCGGGAGGTTTGGTTTGGCCAGAGTTTTCCCGGGAAAGGAAGGGAAGGGCCATCCTGCAGTGTTTGTGTTCCTTGCAGGCGTGCCCTGTACATCGTCACCTTCCTACTCTTCCCCACCAACGTCCTGGTGGGCGTCCTGGCCGGCGTGTGGCGCGTGGTCATCTCCGGCCTCTACAATGCCGTCCACTTCTGCCAGCTGGACATCAGCCTGCTGCACCGCGGTGTGGAGACCTTTGACCCAGGTGGGACACCCAGAGGTCACTGTGCCACCAGCGGGGTCCTTGTCCCACCACAGAAGGGTTGGGACGGGGGCTCCACCCCCTGGAGCTGCCAGGGTTGAGGGTGGCCTCAAACCATTGGAAAGGGGACAATGGGAGCAGGTGGCCTCTCCGTATTCCTGCTTTTTTACCCCAAAAAATGTGGGATGACCTTTGGGCTTCACCAGTGGCCACCTCATGTCCTGTGATAAAGGAGGGGGGACATCAGAGGACCTCAGGGGACCTCAGGCCTTCCTCTGTTTTTCCTGCCGGGATTGAGGGTGGCCTCAAGCCATTGGAAATGGGACACCTGGAGCAGGTAGTGCCAGCTGGGTCCTGGTTTTCTGTCCCAAAAAATGTGGGATGACCTTTGGGTTTCACCAGTTGTCACCTCATGTCCTGGGCTAAAGGGGTGGGACCTCAGGGGACCTCAGGGGACCTCAGGTCTCTCCCTGCTTTTCCTGCTGGAACTGTGGGAGCGTCGAAGGCAGAGTTGGATCCTTCCCTCAGCTCTGGGATGGGAAGGAGCGGGAATGGGGAACGGTGTCCCTGCTGAGCAACCAGTGTCCCCGCAGGGTACCACACCTACTGCCACTACCTGAAGGTGGAGGTGAGCCAGGGCCACCCGCTGATGAAGGCCTTCTGCTTCCTGCTGCTCCAGCGGCTGGAGCCACCGGCACAGCCCCAGGACACCCACCTGGAGGAAGGTGGGACCTGGGGACACCAGGGGGCTCAGGGTGAAGGAACCCTCTGGTGACCTCTTGGTGGCACCTGTGGTTGGTGTGGGGGCACCTCTGTACATCCATCCATCCCTCCATCCATCCCTCCATCCATCCCTCCATCCATCCATCCCTCCATCCCTCCATCCATCCATCCATCCATCCATCCATCCATCCATCCATCCATCCATCCATCCATCCATCCATCCGTCCATCCATCCCTCCACCCATCCATCCCTCCACCCATCCATCCATGGAGCTGATCCCATGCCCGGGTGGGATCGGGTTACTTGGGATGTGGCAGCTCCAGTGGGATGGGACTGGGGCTGGAATCCAGGAATCCTGGGATGGTTTGGGTTTGAAGGGACCTTAAAGCCCATCCATGGACACATGGACCTCCCACTATCCCACTTTGCTCCAATCCCCATCCATCCTTTCCTTGGACACTTCCAGGCATCCAGGGGCAGCCACAGCTTCTCCAGGAATTCCATCCCAGCCAGGAGTCCCTTCCCAATATCCCACCCCAACCTCCTCTTTCCCAGGGGGAACCCATCCCGTTTCCCACCCCTCTATGCCTCGTCCCAACCCCTCTCCCTCTCTCCTGGCGCCATTGGAGGCACTGAACCCTTTTCCCACTGCTCCCATCTCCTTCTAGGCCTCCAGCTGATGCACCACAAGTCCCCAGCTCCAGGAAAAGCGCGGATCCGGCGGATCCGGGCGCGCTGGTGGGTGGCCTACACGCTCCTGCACAACCCCTCGCTGAGTGCTTCCCGGAAAACCGTGCAGGCCGACCCCGCAGCCAACGGCGCCCAGCTCAGCGTCCCCAAGCCCTGAATTCCCAGAAATCCCATCCCGTCCCATCCCATCCCAGCCCCATCTGCCCCGGCAGGAATTTCGGGTGCTTCCCGCCCCTTTTCCCAGCCTCGGGGCTCTCTCCAGGGGTTTATCCCTAAATCTGCACTGAGCCACTCCTGAGGTCCGGAGGTGACATCTCCAAGCCCGGCCTGGATGGAGCCGAGCTGAGGAAAACCCTCCCAGCATCCCAGAAATATTTTGGGAGTCGCTCCTGCGACGAGCCCGGTTCTCAGCAGCCACTTTTCCAGCACGGGGCAAATCCCAGGGAATTGGGAGAGGAGCGTGGAGGGACCCTCAGCCAGCCTAAGGAGTTCCTCACCCACCAGGAATTACCCCTGGCAGTCTCCCTGTGGAGAAAATTCCCATTCCCAGCTTTTCCTTCCCAATCCTGGCTCCATTTGAGCTCTGGATCTACTCCCGGGACTTTTTATTCCCCATTTTTTTTCAAGGATCAAATCCCAGCTGCTCCTGCTCTGCTCCCGTCCTCTCCCATTCCCAGTTTTGTGGCAATCCCGCGGTTTTCCAAGGCTGGGATCCATGGAAAGCCTCCCTCGGAAGTGCAGGGGAAGGATAATAAATCGATACCTCATTCCTACGCCCGGGATGTGCATTTTCTCTTGGACATTCCCAGTTCCGGCAGGATTTGGGACCATCCCAGCGCCAAATCTGGGGGACGTTTGGGATGACCTCACCCAGCAGAGATTTTGGGGATCTGCTCCACCTGGGAATGCCGTGATCCGATCCGTGATCCCGCTTTTGGGTGATTTTATGGGAAAACCGCTCCCTTTACATTCCCATGGTTTGGGAAAGCCCCTAAATATTGGGAAGGGTGGGAATGGGAAAGGGGAATTTTGGGGCTAAAGCACCAACGAGATGGGAACAAGGTGGTGAGGGATCATGTCTTCCTGCCCTTAAATCCCGGAATTCCTGACTTTTTGGGCTGGAATGAGCAGGCTCCTGGTGGCTCCTTCCATCTCAAACACCTCAAGGTTCCCTTGGGAATTCGCAGCACGGAGAGGCCGGATCATCCCGGGATCTCCTTGGAGTGACCACACCTACTCTCTGCAGGATCCCAAGGACTCCATTTCCTCCCAGGATCCCATTCCCTCCCTCTGGAATTTCTGCAACACTCTCAGGGTTGTTCGGGGTCACCGAGGGCCAGTCCCGTGCTTTGGGGTTTCCTTGGAGCATCCCCTCCCTGTTCCCAGGATTCCCTTCCAGCCCATCCCGACCCCTGTGGCTCCAAAGGCAGCCTAAAGTCCCTAAAATCCCTAAAAAAAAAATCCCTAAAATCCCCCCAAAAATCCCCGAAATCTGTGGCGGCTCCATGCTGCAGGCAGAGCTGGATTTTGGGATTGGTTTCCACAGCCCCACCCCGGGATCCCTGGAGATGGCAGGGGGTGTATCCATGGATTTGTGGGGTTTCTGGGATAGGAGCAGCGCCCTGGGCGGGATTTGGGATTTTCTTCCCCTTCCCAGTGGTTCCTGGCTCGCCTGGAAACCCCAAATCCGTGTCCTCATCCCTCCCATCCCGCTCCACCCATCCCGGAGGTTTTGGGAGGAGGTTTTGGGAGCTGATCCAGCTGGAAATGGCCCTGGAGGGAAAATTTTCCATCTGGGAATGGGAATTTGGGGCTGGGGAGGGACACAGAGGGGTCAGGGCATCCCTGGATTTGTCCCACAGCTCTGGAAGGTGATTCCAGATGGGATCTCGCTGCAGCTCCCAAGCCAGGAACGGCGAGTCCCTGTTTTTTGGGAATAACCGATGCTTAAAATCATGGATAATTCCTATAAAACCTCGGTTGAGAGGGAGGAATTCCCTTGTCCAAAGCTGCTCTGGAAGGTGGGCAAAGAATTCCAGGCCTGGACTGAATTTTTTTATCCCAATCCGCATCTCCCAGCCCTGTTCCCAGCTGGAATTTTGGGAATAACCCCCTGCATCCCTCAATTCCCAGGGATAAAACTGAGGTTAAAGGCCAGACCCTGTGAAATGAAGCCAAAACTTCCACCGAGGCCACGATTTTTATCCCATAACGGGAGAAATTTGTGGGAATCCAGGAGCTCCTGGATCCTCCTGGGAAGTTTCTGCTTTGGGACCCCCATGGAGACCTCGGCTGCACTTTCCCTTTCCCTAAAATCTGTCTGGATAGGGAACTGTGGGGCCAGAGAGCTGAGGGCTCGCTTTTCTTGCTGCTTTTGGGGTCATGCTGCAGCAGGCAGGGATTGGGGTGGATTTTGGGGTTCCCAAAATCCCAGAATTGGGGTTTCCTTCCAGGGCTGGGGGGGCGGGAACAGGGAAATTTGCTGGAGCTTCAGGGATTCTCCAGCACTGGGAAGGATTTGGGGGATCTGAGGAGGTGCTCCAGCACCAGGAAGGATTTGGGGATGCTCCGGCACCGGGAAGGATTTGGGAAAGCTGGGAATGCAAGGCGGTGTCCCCTGATCCAGGACAGTTGGTGACAATAGGGGGGACCCCGGGAGCTACCTCTCAGGGGGATTTAGGGATTTTGGGATTTCGGGATTTTGGGGTGCACAGACCAAGCGAAGCCCAGCCGGCTTAAGAAAAAAAGGAATTTATTAAAGATGTTTATAAAAAGTAATTATTAAAGGTAATTATTAATTAAAGGTAATTATTTATAAAAGATATTTATAAAAGGTGATTATTAAAGGTGCTTATTACAGGTATTTATTAATTAAAGGTAATTATTAAAGGTGTTTATTCCAGGTATTTATTGATTAAAGGCATTAAAGGCAAGGCCAGGGGGCTGCAGGGTGCGCCCAGATCCCACTGGGAATTCCGGCACCGGATCCCGATCCGGGGGCAATGGACATTCCCAGATCCCCCCCCGAGGGGTTCCCTGGCATTCCTGGATAAGGAGTATTTGTCCAGCCGGGAATGCTGAAGCACTTAGGGAACGTTTATGGCTTAAAGTCAGCTCAGCTCTGCTTTTCCCAATGTTTCCCCATCCCGCTGGGTTTCCCACCAGGAATGGTTTGGGAATCTTTGGCTCAATCTCTCCCCGGTGGGTCCAGCCCAGACGGGTTTTTGGGATCACAGCGAGGAGTTTGGAATTCCTGTGGCATTCCAGGGGCTCGGAGGCACTCAGGATGCTCCCAGTGCCCAGCTTCACGCTCTGACAGCGATAAAACCTGGGAATTTCTCCACAGAATTCCCCAATCCAAGGCCATGGCTCCATCCTGATCCTGCTGTCCCCATCCTGCTCTGTCACACCCGTGTCCCACATCTGGGACCCCCAGGACCCCATTCCCAGGCTGTTTTCCTGCTCCAGGGGAAGGGATTTGATCCTTGGATCCCTCCTCGGTGGCAGCTGTGGCGGCTCCCGGGTGGCTCTGGCATTGTCACCGTTGTCACCTCCCGTGGCCACACGTGGATCTCAGCAGGGAGAAAAGCGGGATGCGGCACATCGGGACCCCGGGAAGCGGCAGCAGGTCCCGGCTGGATCCGGGTGGGATCTGCCCCACATTCCCTGAGCTCCTCCAGGAACGGATCCCCCTCCAGCCAGGAGGGGCTGGACCACCCTCCCTGGGCCCCTGGTGGCCCCCTCGGGCTCCGGAGCGCTCCCGGATCCCAGAAGCTCTGCAAAGGCACTACGAGAGGAAAAACTACGGAAAAACAGGGATCCCGAGGCGCTGCCCCCCTTCACCAGCAGAGCAGCAGCCCCAGAGCCAGCAGAATTCCCACACGGATCCGAGACTCGGCTGCTCCCGCGCCGCTCCTCACCTCCCTGGGCACGTGGTAGACGATGACCAGCTTCTCGCCCATCCCGGAGGGATCCAGCTCATCCCCCTTGGCGCAGCTGTGCCCGCCGGGGTGACCAGCATGGGGGTCATCGCGGGGCAGCTCCTCGGCCGGGTTCCCGGAGCCGGCCAGCGCCACGTTGACGGACACATCCCGAATTCCCACGTCGTTGACGGCCAGGCAGGTGTAGGTGCCCTCATCCTCCTTGCTGAAGTTGGGGATGGCCATGGTGCCATTCTTGAAGGCCAGGAAGCGCTGCCGGCCCGGCTTGGCGCCGCCGTCCCGCGCCACCGTGGGCCCGCGGATGTCCACGCGGCGGCCGGACGTCCGGATTTGCCAGTGGATCTCGGGCGGGGGGCTGCCGGCCACGCTGCAGTGCAGGGTCAGCGTGAGGCCGTCTCGAGGGGTGGCATCGGCCGGGCTGGACAGGTAGGTGAGCTGGGCCGAGGGGGCCACGCACAGCTGCCCGGGGATGTCGGTGACCGCCCGGCCACGCAGCCGTGCCGGCGCCGCGCACAGCGTGGAGCCCGCCCTGGAGATGACCACCGAGGTGCTGTCGGCCCACTCCTTGAGCCAGAAGAGCTTGCAGGAGCAGTTGAAGGGGTTGTGGAAGAGCTGCAGCTGCGCCAGCGCGGGCAGCGCCTCGAAGGTGCCCTGGGCCAGCGTGGTCAGCTCGTTGTCGTTGAGCCAGAGCGAGCGCAGCTCCCGCAGGCCATGCAGGGCTCCGCGGGGCAGCCCTGCCAGCCGGTTGTTGCTCAGCTTGAGGATCTGCAGCGCGCTGAGGTTGCGCAGGTCCTGCCAGGGGAACTCGGCCAGCCGGTTGTGGCTCAGGTCCAGGTTCTTGAGCTGCAGCAGCGCCGAGAAGGTGCCCAGCTCCACGGTCGCGATGTGGTTGTAGCCCAGCCACAGCGACTGCAGCTCGGGCACCTCGGCCAGCGAAGCGCGGCTCAGGTGGCCCAGGCGGTTGGCCGAGAGCGTCAGGATGGTGACGTTCGGGGACAAACCCCGCGGGACGTCGCGGAGATCCCGGTAGGCGCACTCGGCCAGCAGCCGCCCGTTCTTCTTGGTGGAGCAGGAGCAGGGGCTGGGACAGGCCAGGCTCGGGGACAGGAGCGTCACCAGCACCAGGCAGCCCAGCAGCGGCCTCATCCTTCTGCCCTGCCGGCAACGGAGACAGGGAATGAGCCCGGCGGGATGTGGAGCCGCTGTTCCCTGCCAAATAACAAAGAATTCCGGCTGGAAAAGGCAGTTTGGGATATTCCCTGATCGGGGCGAGGCGCCTCCTCGCCACCAAGCCCGGCCTGAGTGGGGAACTTCCCCCTCAAGCCTCTCCTTCCCCCTCTGGAAAACGCCTTTTTCGGGTCTGGGGTGAAATCTCACCCTCGGAGTGTTGTTGGGGATGAAAAGTGGGAGTTGGGGGTTCAGGATTCCGGAATGAGGAGGAACAGAGCGAGCGCAGCTCTTTCCCAACCCTAAACCATGGAATTGCTGGGATTTCCAGCGGGCTCCCAGACCTCAGACCAACCCCCCCTGCTCCAGATTTTTCTCATGTCATGGAAAAACCCGGCTCCTCCAGCGCTTTTCCTCAGCGAGGGGGTGTGGGGTCTGTGGCGGCTGGAAGTCCTGGGAGGGAAATTTTTCCAAACTAACTCCTCATTCCCTTCTTCCGTGCTTTTCCAAGGCACTCCAATCCCGGCTCCGGAGGCCGTGTCCCACCGGGAAGAGGTTAATTCCCGCTCCGCCAGGAGCTGGCAGCCAGACCCCTTTGTCTCAGCCTCGCAGGAAAATTTCCCTGCTTTTTCCAGCTCCCAACCCTGCCATTCCCAGCGGGAAAAGACGTTTTATTGGGAATGCAGAGGCGGAATAAACCCGCACGGCTCGGGGGGAGGGCGCCAAATGGGGCAGGAAGGGAGGGAGAGACCCCGGGATTGGGATTGGAGGGGTGGAGAAGGCGCCGCGGTGGCTCTGGAGGTGCTGGGTGGGCTCGGGGGGTCGGGGGGGGATTGGTGACATTTTGGGGTGCCCAGGAGGGGACAGACGCCATCACCCCGCGGGATGTGGGGGGCGTAGGCATTGGGGAGGGGGATCCTGGAAGATTTTAGCTCCGGTCCCATCCCAGCCCCTCTCCAGCGTGTCCCTCCCCTCCCGGGGCTCCGTTCCCCGTCCCGCGGCCCGGGGGCGGCGTGAGCGGGGCCCGCACGCCGCATTCCAGAGCCGTGAATAACCCGCCCTGCCTCTTTCCTTCCCTCCTTTCCCTGCTTTTCCCGGCTTTTCCCTGCTTTTCCCGGCTTTTCCCCGCTCCCAGCCCCGCTCCCCCTGCCCCGTCACCGGCGGATGGATCCCGGCTGTCCCCGCTCCTCTGGAATTCGCCACCGGCGCTCCCTGGGCCCTGCCCGGGCTTCTCCTCCTCCTCCTCCTCCTCCTCCCGTCCCCTCCCCGTCCCCCNTCTTCGCCCGCCCCATAAATAGGGGTTTGTCCTCGCCACCCCCTGGGCAGGGCGTGGGTGGCCTCTGCAGGACGCGAGGCGGCCGCTGGTGAGTTGTCCCCTGGGGGTGACAGGGTTTGGGGACAGGGGGTGGCGGGGTGACCCCACAGAGGGGCTGTGGGGCCGGGGCGGCATCGGGGGCTGGATCAGGAGGGAGGAAGAGGAGATTCCAAAGTCCGGGAAGGTCACCCGGAGCTGTCACTGTCCAGCGAGGTCACCCGCAGCTGTCCCCCAGCGCCACCTCCTCGTCCCTGCGGCAAATTCCCGATAAAAGGTTGGAAAAGTCGGCTCCGGGGAATTTCATCCTGAGGATTCCAGCCTCTGGGAATGCAGGGCTGAGATGCAGAGCGGGATCTGAGGCCCTGCCCACCCCAAACTGGTCAAACTGGGGCGGCTCCAGTGGGGAACAGCGAGGATCCGGACCCTGAGGGTGGAGTCGGGAGGAGCTGGACCCCCCCGGGAGAGCTGGAATTCCCTCGGGAATGCTCCGGTTATTCCAGCCCCGGCTGTGCGGGGTTAAAAACAGAGCCGAGCCAGGCGGGAGGGGATTTTTGGGAATTCGGAGCATCCCAGGGATGCCGCGCTGGGTTTGGAATTGTCCCCAGGACCTGCTTCCAAGGGTTTTCGGGGGATTGTCACCGTCCCCGGGGCTGTGACGCTGTCACGGGCAGGGCCAGCGCGGGGGCCGCTTCCCGATCCCATGGGATGGATCCTGGCAGTGCCCACCCCATCCTCATCCTCCGGGATGCTTTAACCCTTTCCCAGCAGGAATTCTGGCTAGGAAAAACCCCTCTGGATGCAGAGCTCCATCCTCCTCCTCATCCTCCGGGATGCTTTAACCCTTTCCCAGCAGGAATTCTTCCCAGGAAAAGCTCCCTCTGGATGCAGAGCTCCATCCTCATCCGCCGGGAT
This sequence comes from Falcunculus frontatus, assembly GCA_013398115.1. NCBI lineage: Eukaryota > Metazoa > Chordata > Aves > Passeriformes > Falcunculus > Falcunculus frontatus. The sequence goes on from VZRV01001915.1 coordinate 40,803, forward strand.
NCTGGATGCAGAGCTCCATCCTCCTCCTCATCCTCCGGGATGCTTTAACCCTTTCCCAGCAGGAATTCTTCCCAGGAAAAGCTCCCTCTGGATGCAGAGCTCCATCCTCATCCGCCGGGATGCTTTAACCCTTTCCCGAAGGAATTCTGGCCAGGAAAAACCCCTCTGGATGCAGACCCCCACCCCCGACCCTTTTTTTGGTGCCTTTGGGGTCCCGGCTCTCATTAGAGCCCTCCCGGAGAGGAGCAAATCCCGGCCTAATCCCGCTGCCGGATTCCCGGCAGGGAATTTCCAGGGAGATCCACGATTCCCTAATTAAAGGAGGCCGGAATGATTGTTCTTTTCCCATTCCCGCCGTGCTTCCAGAGCGTGACGCTCAATTATGGGAATATCCACAGGCGGCAAACACCTGGAGCAGCCTCGGATTCCCGGGATTTGGGGGATTTTAGGGGGGATTTGGGGGATTTCTGGAGGGATTTGGGCTGCTTAAAACGGGAATTTTCCCCTGGAGAAAGGGATGTTGGGTTCGCGGGGTGGTTTTGGGGACATCCGGGGGGTGGTGACAGCCGGGCGGGGACACGGCGAGATAAGAAAAGCAATCAAAGGCAGCCTTAAATCTCGGCCGGGGAATTATGGGATGGATCCATCGGCGGGATGGGATGGGGACATAAATCCAGCCTCGGGAAGCTCGGGATGAGGGCTGGCAGCGCTTGGGGACCGAGGTGACACCGAAGCGGTGCAGGGAGAGGAGTTTGGGGAGAAAAAGGCAAAAAAAAAAGGGGGCGTTTAATGGGTTTTTTTTATAAATATTGAGACACGGGGATTATAGAAATGATATCTAAAAGTGATAGGAATTATAGATAAAATTATAGAAATTGCATAAAAATTTAAATAAATTGCAAATAAAATGATAGAAATGCATATAAAATGATAGAAGCTATATAAAAATTAAATAAAGAATATATAAAATGATAGAAATGTATATTA